>ML817088.1:119981-138392 GCA_009831015.1 Picea engelmannii | reverse complement strand
ATCATCTTGTACTTGAACATTTAAGTGGGGTAAAAGGAGGTTGCCCCCTCGAAGAGGCTTATTATCTGAAATTATCTCTTTTTCAAGGCGTTGAGTACTTTTCCTGAGGTTTTTATATGCTATATTGATGTTTGGTTCTTAACGAATGTAATGATGTCGGATTTCTATGTGTTTTGACTTGTCATGGAACACGGGGTTCTCTGTCATCTTTATGCAGCTTCGGTTATCACATAGAATCAAGGTTGCTTCCATCTCCAAATCAAATAGACCTATCAATAACTTCTGAAGCCATATGGCTTCACAATTGGCGGAACATGCAGTAATGTATTCTTATTCTGTCATGTTGAGAGCAATACTTGATTGCTTCTTACTCTGCCATGAAATCATCGCTGACCCGAGATTAAAACAACATCCTGAGGTGCTCTTTCTGTCAGAGACACTTCCAGCCCAATCTAAATTGATATATCCACTCAGTCTGAAGTCTTGATCTCCATTATAATTTAGACCAAAATCCAACGTACCCTTAAGGTATCTCATCACATGTTTTGTAGCAACAATGTGAACACGTCTGGGTTCTACCATAAATTGACTCAAGGTGTTCACAACAAAACATATATTTGCCTTGGTGTTCGTCAGATACATCAACGATCCAATGATCTATCTGTATAGTGTAGCATCAACCAATTTTGACAAAGTGTCAACTAGGAGATTCAAATTAGTTTCCATGGGTGTATTCATGGATTTGCACTCCAACATAGCAAACCTCTTCAGTGTTTTAACTGCATACTTCCCTTGGCTGAGGAAGATCTTCTCTGGGCTCTTGAACCCAAGTGCACTATGGGATCATCTGTTATGTACATACATTGTTGTTCTAGTTTCTTCTACCCATAAGTGCATTGGAATATCTTGATCATGGATCATGGTCTTCACTACTTCCATTATAGTTTTGTTCTTTCTTTCTGCTACACCATTTTGTTGAGGATTGTAGAGAGTGGTGAGCTCCCTCTTGATCTTGGCATCTTTACAAAAGTTTACAAACTCTTTTAAGGTGTATTCTCCTCCATTATCTGACTTGAGTATCTTGATATTTCTTTCAAAGAGATTCTCTATCAAGGCTTTGAATTCCTTGAATTTATCGAACACTTCATCTTTTGATTTCAAAAAGTAAACCCAAGTTTTGCAAGAATAGTCATCAATAAAAGACACATAGTATACATACCCATTGATGGAGGTTGATGGCGTTGGGCCACATACATCTGAGTGAATGAACTTTAGGACTCTTTCTTCTTTGTTGTCTCTCTTCGGGAAAGGGTTCTTGATGTTCTTTCCTTGTGCACATCCGTTGCACACACCTTCATGGTCAACTTTGAATTCTAGTAGACCTGCGACTGCCTTGCTTACATGTGGTTATGCCTTGTAGTTGATGTGAGCTAGTCTTCTATGCCAAATTTCACATGGATTTGAATGGAATGAGTCAAGGATGCTTCTAAGTGACCTTTTAGTTTATACAAGCCACCTTCTTCTTTTCCAATAATAATAATAATAATAATCCATTTTTAAGGTCACGCGAAGCCAGACACCTAATTGGTGAATGAGACCCCCTTGTTTATGGGACAAGGGACCCCCTCTGCCCAACGATTTGACTGGTAAAGTCTACGGAGGTATACATACCCTACCCCCCTATGGATTTGAACTTGTGACCTCTTCAGAGGAAACACGTGTTCTTAACCATTAGGCCCACTCAGGTTGTATATAATAACAATTACTTCTTATATGGTTTTTCCTTTGGGCCACATAAGAACTTCTCCATCTATGAAAGAAACTCTGAAGCCTTTCTTATCTAAAGCTGAGATAGAGAGTAAGTTCTTTGTCAAACCTAGTACATATAGTACATCCTTCATCTTCATTGGGGTCCCTGAATCAAGCTTGTAATTCAATTCTCCTACTCCTTTGATAGGGTGTTGGTAATCATCTCCAAGTGTAACTTTCTGGGGAAAGTTTTTTTCTATAATGCAAGAGAGAATGTCTCTTTGACCTATCATGTGCTTGGAAACACCACTATCTATGAGCCAAGTGTCCTCACCAGGTGACACTGATCCTAAGAGGGTAGAGATTAAGACATAGTCTTCAATCTGTTCTTTTATCATCTTTGTGGGTGGCTCTTCATCTTCGACTGTGTGGGCATGGTGCCTCTTGTTTCTCTTCTTGTATTCTTCTCTTCTAGATGGAAAATTCTTAGCAATATGTACCATGTTGTCACAATGGTAACATTGGTAGGATGAGAAATCTTTTTCTCTTCTTTGATATTTTTGAAACTTCTGGAATCTCCTTGGAAGGTGAGATTCTTTATGTATGAATTTGTTTGGGGAGTGAGACTCCTTATGTTGATGAGTTTATTTCTGGAAGTAAGACCTCTTCCTTCCTCCTTTAGTATGAGCAGTTAGGGCTTGATCTTCATCTCTTTATAGTATTTCTTCTCAATTAGCCACTCTTGCTTCTTCTTGAACGCATTCTTCCCAAAGACTGTCAAAGTGTAGTTTCTCCTTTCTGACACAAATAGTTTGGATGAATGCATCCCAAGGTCTTGTAAGACCATTAAGGGTTGTCATTATGAGTTCGTCTTCATCTAGAGTATCACCAATTGCTTCTAGTTTTTCCATGAATTGTGATATTCTAGAGAAATACTCTTGAACTGCTTCTCCTTTCTGCATCCTTGTACTTTTGAGTTGAGTTCTTAGATTCATCTTCTGGTTGATGTTATTTCCTTCATACATCATAGTTAAGGCATCAAACATTTCTTTTGGAGTCTTCTTTGAAGCCACTTGAGGAATCAAGTGATCTTTAATAGAATCTGCAATGATTCTTTTGACCCTAACTTTGTCCTTTTGGTGTTTTGCTTTAGCTACAACATCGGTAGGTTCTGGTACATATTCTTTAATGAATCTTGCTAGGTCATTCTCTTCAAGAATGAGTGCAATCCTATACTTCCAGGAATGAAAATTTTCCACACCTTCTAGCTTGTCAACAAGCTTAGTGCTTGCAGACATCTTTACCTGGAGCTAGGAAAATGATCCAAAATCGATAGGTTTAACTGACAATTCAAGTTAAGTTTAATGTACTTTATGCATCGGATCGATAAGAATGCGGAACACATAAAACTCTATAACTTGTTGCGGAATAATATTATGACTTTTAGTTGATTTTCATTAATGATTAAAGAGTTTAGCCATTATAAACCATGTTGCAAATTAAGAGAAGATAACAACAAACAAGAAAGAGAAGTAGACATAAGAACTTGTTAATGGAGTTCACCAATCTTTGGCTACGTCTCCGGGCCCGCTTCCAAGTGGAGTACCTCTTTATTTCTCTTCAAATGCTTAAGTTCTCTTTACATTGGCTCTTTGTTGTTACAAAATACTTATGATCTGTTGTACAAGACCTCCTTGTTCAGATACATACAAGCCTCAACAATCTCCTCTCAAACACATGGCTCAATGCCTCTCAAAACATGAGAAATGGCCAAATTACACAACTTGCTCCTCAAAATCCCTACATCAAAAAGTTACCCCTCAAGCTCATAAAGATTGGTTTATATATTTTTTAGGTCCAAAAAGAGAATCCCAACTTCTTCTGAAGATCTAGCCTCTTTTTGGGATCAAATACCCCTTCAAATGGCCAAGAAAACTTGAAAAATACATATTATGGGCTAAACTTTAACACAAAACCCACTTTTGGTTAATAATACACAGAGTAGCCCCCTAAAGGTGTCGTGTTCCCCTTTGAAGTGGTCATATGAGTTTCATATGGTCCAGCGCTAGCCCAAAGGGCTGTGCGCTGGCCTTAAACAGGCTCTAGCTCCTGGATTCAGGGAAGATTTCATGTGACCAGAGCCCTAACAACTAAGCGCGCATAGGGATAAACCCATTTTTAATTGGTGGTACGTGGCTTCCCCATGTTGGTGGTTAAATAGCACCTACGCCCCTTGTTGATTGGTGTTCACATACAACAATAAAATCATGGGTTGGGGCTATGCCCCATCCCCCTTCCACCCCATACAAAACTATAATGCACTTTATATATAATGTTGTGGGCTTGTGTTAACAAGCCCCTTGTGTTTAAGTCCAGGGCTACGTGTTGGCCTTAAACAGGTTCTAGCTCCTGGATTCGGGGCAGATTTCATGTGACCAAAGCCCTAACAACTCCGCGTGCATAGGGATAAGCCCATTTTTAATTGGTGGTACATGGCTTCCCTGCGTTGGTGGTTAAATAGCGCCTGCGCCCCTTATTCATTGGTGGTCACATACAACAATAAAATCATGGGTTGAGGCTATGCCCCATCCCCCTTCCTCCCCATACAAAACTATAATGTACTTTATATATAATTTTGTGTGCTTGTGTTAACAAGCCCCTCCCTCGGCGCGTTGGTAATGGACCTCTCCCCAAATCTTTGTGCTCGGTTATAGGTCATGGGTTCAAAACCCATGGACCCCCAAACAAAAAATTTTAAACTACCACTCAACTGATGACTAGGTGCCACGTGGCAGGCCATGCCTGGGCCACGTGGCCCCACCACATTTTCCCAAAAATTGACAAGTGTCACACTGTAACTAGTCCACACCTGCAGCACCTGCCCAGTCACATGTCACCACTTGTTTCTTCCATGTCAGCATAATGAAGTAGCTTGGTGATGTCATGATGACGTCAGCATTGACTGTTTGCCAGTTTGACCTTTGAATTTTTAGTTGTTTGAGAATCTGATCAAACTGTGATAACTCTCTCATACTGAGCCCATTTGAGAAAGTAAATATATGGCCGAAATCAACGTGACAAGTTGGTCGCAATAGAATTGGTTTCATTCAATTTTGAGAACTTTCATTTTTGAGCATTTTCTAGACCTAGGGAGCCTCTTGGATCATTCCTCCTCTCTTGGAAGCTTTTGGACCACCAAAATTATGCTTTTACTCAGGTAAGAAGTGAGGGTACTGCCTCCCCACTTGTCCTGTATCATCCATCCTTTCTGTTGGGACAATGATCACCTCACTAATCACAACAAACATAAAAATCGAAATAGCATTGTTTATCAAAGTAATCGTCTCATTTATTGCACAATCATCTACATTCTTTGTCGCATTTAGCAAACATACACCATTGAATAGTAGAAAACTAAACAACAATATTGAATGTGTGAATGAGAATGACAAAATATGCAGCAAACAATAATTAAAGTATGCAGTTGAACCTCATGATGTAACTCTGGTGACACTTCATGATTATTTGAAACATACTGAACCATCTCATGTTTAGCATCACTAACTTCTTGTTTTGTTACAAACATAAGTGTTAAAAAATTTCTTGCGTTTACCATTCTTTTTAATTGCCCTGTAGTTTCAAAAGATCTGTCAGTTTTCATGCAATGAGCATGAACAATGTACTATTTCCCATCTTTCTTGAAGCAATATTTATTTTCCTCCCTGTAGAATATGGCTTTTCTATCATAAAGGTATGGACTTCTCAGGAGAACATGTCCAGTGGCACTATATCAGGCTCTACTTAATCAACATAATTAGAAGCGATTGCAAACTTAATTTTACATTGCTTGGTTACTTGCAAATTATTATCACCACATATCCATCCCAATGGATAAAGTCTAGGATGTGGCTTAGTTTCAAGTCCCAAATTATTTGCAACCTCTTCACTGATTAGATTGGCTTGTGATCCACTGTCTACAAGAGCATCAACTTTAACATTATTTTTTATGACCCTTATGTTGAAAAGTTCACTCCTTTTACACTCATCATTTACAACATCTGAATTAGAAGAGCTAGTACTTGCAACAGAATTTATACCTCGGATTCCCATAGCTACAATTTTTGTCTCATCACCGGAGTTTGATCCTAGATCCACTTGAACTGTTGCATTCATGGAATTATTTCTCCCTTGATTAGCATACTTCTTTGGCTTCAACTCAGGATGTAAGATCCAACAATGATCTTCATCATGGCCTACCTTCTTGCAATGCTTGCAAGTAGGCTTCTCCTTTCTTGTTGTGGTTGTCTTCTTCTCTTTCTCTTTTCTTTTCCCTAAATCCTTTCTTTACCAAGTATTTGTAGAAACACTATCACCAACATTCCCTTTACTTGATTCAATGTGAATGGCTTGTACACATACTTCATCAAAGTTAGAAGGATTTAACATAAGAATAGTGTGCTTGAGATAAGAATGTAAACCACCAATATATTTTAGGAGTGCTTCTTGTGTATATAAAGGAATACCCAAATTTAATGCTTTCTTATGAAATATTTGAGTATATTCTTGTACCCTTTGATTCTTAACTTGCTTTAAATTTTGTCAATTCATCATTTCTTGTTGCATGTATGCTAATGGATAAAATTGTTTCTTCAAAACAGTGATAAAATCATTCCAAGAAGAGATTGTTTTACCATTTTTCTTGAGATCATATTTAGTTTTGCTTTCCCACCATATGAGAGTTGTGCCTCCCAATTTGAGACTTGCAAGTTGGATCTTTGTTTCATCATCAACAATCCTTTGTATCATGCAATAGACTTCTAATTGTCTAACCCAATTATCTAGCTTTTCTGCATCTAATTCACCATCATAAGTGGGTAAATTAAACTTTACATCTAGCTTTAATAAAGGCATATCATAAGAATGATGAGTTTTTTTAGGTTTCTTATCCTTGGAGAGATGTACACTTACTTCACTTGTAGATGACGAGGATGAAGGAGAAGAAGATTTTGAAGGTCCACCACCTCCAACTCCTCCTTCTCCTCTTACTAAAGATTCACCTTCTTCAACCTTTGGATTTCTTTGTTGTCCTCTTTCATGGTAAAGTTCCTCTACCATGGCTTTCATCAATTGAAATTCCTCAAAGAAATCGTCTTCGGATGCAAAAGGACCTAGTTTTCTCGGTGAAGACATCTCTTGTTTATGCGGTCTCCTTTGAATCTCTGGATTAAGAGCCTCAAGTTGGCCTTCTCCTCGCTTGAGTTTGGCTTTGGTGAGCATCCAATGCTTGCAATTCTTGTCAAACCTTCAAAACCAAATGCTCTGATACCGTAAACTTGATCCAAAAATGATAGGTTTTACTGACAATTGCAAGTTAAGTTTAATGCACTTTATGCATCGGATCGATAAGAATGTGAAACACATAAAACTCTATAACTTGTTGCGGAATAATAATTATGACTTTTACTTGATGCTCATTAATGATTAAAGAGTTCATCCATTATAAACCATGCCGCAAATTAAGAGAAGATAACAACGAACAAGAAAGAGAAGAAGATACAAGAACTTGTTAACAGAGTTCACCAATCTTTGGCTACGTCTTCGGGCCCGCTTCCAAGTGGAGGACATCTTTATTTCTCTTCAAATGCTTAAGTTATATTTACATTGGCACTTTTTTGTTACAAAATACTTATGATCTGTTGTAAGAGCTCATTGTTTAGATACATACAAGCCTCAACTATCTCCTCTCAAACACATGACTCAATGCCTCTCAAAACATGAGAAATGGCCAAATTACACAAGTTGTTCCTCAAAATCCCTGCATCAAAAAGTTACTCCTCAAGCTCGTAAAGCCTGGTTATATATTTTTTAGGTCCAACAAGAAAAGCCCAACTTATCCTAAAGATCTGGACTCTTTTTGGAATCAAATACCCCTTCAAATGGTTAAGAAATCCTGAAAAATACATATTTTGGGCTAAACTTTAGCACAAAACCCACTTTTAGTTAATAATACAAAGAGTAGCCCCCTAGAGGTGGCGTGCACCCCTTTGAAGTGGTCATATGAGTTTCATATGGCCAAGCTCCAGCCCAAAGGGCTGCGCGTTGGACTTAAATAGGTTCTAGCTCCTAGATTTGAGGTAGATTTCATGTGACCATAGCCCTAGCAACTCTGCGTGCATAGGGATAAGCCCCTTTTTAATTGGTAGTATGTGGCTTCCCTGCGTTGATGGTTAAATAGCACCCACGCCCCTTTTTATTGGTGGTAACATACAACAATAAAATAGTGGGTTGGGGCTATGCCCCAGCCCCCTTCCACCCCATACAAAACTATAATGCACTTTATATATAATGCTGTGGGCTTGTGTTAACAAGCCCCTCCCTCAGCGCGTTGGTAATGGACCTCTCCCCAAAGATTTTTTCTCGGTTATCAGTCGTGGGTTCAAAACCCATGGAACCCCAAACAAAAAAATTTAAACTGCCACTCAACTGATGACCGGGTGCCATGTGGCAACCCACGCCTGGGCCACGTGGCTCCACCACATTTGCCCGAAAATTGACAAGTGTCACACTGTAACTGGTCCATGCCTACAGCACCTATCCAGTCACATGTCGCCACCTGTCTCTGCCATGTAATCATAATGAAATAGCTTAATGATGTCATGTTAATGTCAGCATTGACTTTTTGCTAGTTTGACCTTTGACTTTTTAGTTGTTTGAGAATCTGATCAAAGTGTGATAACTCTCGCATACGAAGCTCGTTTGAGAAAGTAAATATATGGTTGGAATCATCATGAAGAGAAGGACGCAATAGAATTGGTTTCATTCATTTTCGATAACTTTCATTTTTGAGCATTTTCTGGACCTGGGGAGCCTCCTTGATCAGAAAATGACCAAAAATTGAAAATGCTTAGAATTTAATTTTGAACTTACTAGGAGGTGCGCTTGGCTGATGTGAGTATCCTGGTGTAGTTAGATTTTAGAAAATCCAAATTCTACCCCTTCAAACTGGACTAGTGAAATTTTGGACTGGTACTTTTGGTACTGGTTCTAGTTTCCTGGTTTCCTGGTACTAGTCAAAACTAGGGTTTGAATTTATGGAGTATCTGACCACTAAAAAGGTGCACTCAAAGTGACAAAGAGTTCCCTAGGCTAGGATGCACTTTTCTAGATGGTTTTTAGGTTGATATTCCTCTTCAACAAAAAGCCCTAATTTTCTTATAAGACAACAGTGACGTTTTTCTTTATCCAATGAAAGATGCACTCTTCAGTTTAGCTTTGAAACCATGTTAAGTTTTAAGATATTATTAGGTTTATTTTCAATTTACTAGATAACAATATCATAGGTAGGATCACTAATAGAAACACAATCACAAGATACACAACATTTATCCTGGGAAACCCTTACGAGGGAGAAAACCCAGCAAAAACTTCCTTAATATAGATAGTCAATACAATGCCAAGAAAATAAACCAAAACACTAGAGAATATCCAACACTAAGCAATGTGTCTCTCTCTCTTCCTTCTTCTCCCAGCTGCAGCTACCAAACTTGTGCACTGGATGAGCGAATGAGTGAGTGAGATAATGAGGTGTTGGCTTCCTTTATTTATACAAACTGACAGATACTGAAAAGGTGTCTCTTCACTGGGAAGGGACGATTTGTCTTCTTAGTGGTTAAAACCACTTTAATTAGCCTGGGGGTCAACTTCTCAATTTTCATATTATATTTAGGGTTTGACCAATCCACAAAAGGGGATTTGGTCAATTACAATGCCTGACATGATCAATCTGCAAAAGGGGATTGATCTAATGAATAATAACTCAATAATAAATATAATACTCTTTGCATTTACAATATTTCAATAGGTGGATGGCTTCTTGGTGTTGGTATTCAATGGTTAAGGAGATATGTCAATCATACCAACGAATTCACTCTTGAGTATTGACGCATTGTGAAATGAAAGAATTTACATCTTCTCACCTTGTCCCTGACAGGGGGGACCAACACCAACGATTGACAGTCATGTTTCAAGTTTCAAAGTCTCATCAATCGAACCATAACAAGCGAGCATGAAAAGCGAGTGTGATTGGTTTTCCTTAAACCACCACTTAGCAGAAGACTTACAGCTTCTGCTAAACACTTGTAGCTTCTACTAGACAATGGTTTATGGTTTTCCCAAAACCACCAGATTCAGAGAACACATCCAGCCATCAGTAGCTGCACACTTCCATATTTCAGCTTCCCACTTTCAGATATCGTCTCTCATGTTGGACTCACATACACCCCTTCGGATTAAGGGGGGAATGTTGGAAACGTAATCCGTTTAGGGTTACTAGACAAAGGAATATGAAATGCCATAAGACATGACTGTTGTAGGGAGTCCAAGAGACCTTGAATGATGAATCCAAAGGTCATATCATGTATATATACGTGTATCATATCATTAATAAAATACAACTCACGCTTTCGCTGCACATAGAGAAGGGTTCCAGAGTTTATGGTCATGCTTAAACCACTAGATTGGTTTGTGGTCTTCCTTAAACCACCTGTAATATTCCTTGCCTAAGTTATATAATTTTTCCTCTAAATTTGGTTGGCAGATTTGTCAAACAGTTCAATGACAATTTATAACAGCAATCAATTTGGGAATATTAATTTCATATTCTTATGGAAAGGAACTAATCCAACAATCTTCTTTAATTATTATTGGCAATAAGTGGAAAGATACATAACACAACATAATCTAGCAACTCGTCTTATGAGTGCGCACAAATATCAGTACTTGTCATTAAGTAAATACCACAATAATAAGTTATAGCACTACAATAATGAACCAGGTTATATGGGATCAGAGACACCCTTCTCCTTAAGCCTGTCTTTTTCTCAGCATATAATCTACTATAAAAGTGCCCAACAAAGGGACAATCTCAACCCCCAAACTTGCATAAGTTGACTAGCAAGACAATAGTTCGCCCAACTGATAAATATGATGCCCAGGTTCCAGGATGTGCGCCCAGCTTGAGTAATTTGACCCTTGGTTATGAGATTATACTCCCAGCTTAAGGTATGGTTGTCCCACACTAAAGAAAAACGCACAGCAGTTGGAAATATGTGCCCAGCAACTAGAACGTTGTGTAGATTTTAACCTTGTACAATATCTACTACAAACAGATATTCAGTAAAAGAACAGAAAAGATACAATGGAAAATACAAACATTACATGGAGATTTTTCCTTTGGAAACCCAAACCAGGAAAACCAACATATTCTATATTTTCATTGTGTTACATTGTTTACAATACAATATACATATAGGAGCCAACGACATCCAAAACCCTAACCCAATGACCTAGATTAATGAACAACCCTAATTCCTTAACCGGAAATAGAAAACCATTGGCAAATAAACCATGTGCCAAAAAACCACCTAAATATGTGACACGTTTCCTAAGGCAAAAAGAAATTCTCAGGGGCGTTGCCCCTGAACCCCCCTACGCGCCTGGTGCAATTCTCAAACACTACTACTCGTGCAAAGAATATAACACATACCCAACACTTTGTTCCCACAAGCAATAATGTATTCCCAGTGGCTTGGAATGTGCACCAGCCTTCAAAAGAACTTTCCCTTTTCGGTATATTAACTCAGCCAGCAAAAAAAATAGTCTCCCAAGGAGAAAAAATGCCCAACACCATAAAGAAAACTCCCTCTTCAATGGAAACTCGTCCCACAATGGAAACCCATCCGTCACACACAAGAAACTAACTATAACTCCAAGAAATCCAAATGTAAGAAGATAAAACAATGTTGAAATCCGAGTGATTCCGATCCAAGTCCAGCTAGGGTGTATCGTTGCAACACCAAAACCACAGATAAATGAAGGGTTTCCAAAACCCTAAACTCTTTCCTCAAGAGCTCTCCAAAATTTGTTTTCCAAATGAGTGAATGCAACCATGATCCTAGACTCCTCCCATCCCCTTTTTTTATACTTCTAACTTGAGCTTTTCTTTCCTTCTCTTATGAATGTGGGATAATGTTCCCTTGATTATTTTTCGCCCTAGCCCATGGGAACTCAATTAGGCTAGCAGAATTCTCTCTTAGAGGGACTAGGCAGATGGTGACATAAGATTCCTCCCCGCCCAAGATTTCTTTCCCTCAAGCAATTTCAATATTGGATGCTAAAGTACCTGCTCTCCTTCCCATGTAGTGTCCTTGATAAACAAATCTTTCCTTTTGACAAGGTACTCCCTGACAGTTCGATTCCTTATCTTTCGCTCCTCGATCTTCAAAATCTCCTTAGGAACCAAAATCAACTGCCCCTCTTCATCCAATGGTGGTAACTTAGTAGAGGTAGTGATATGTTGTCCCAATGCCTTCTTCAGACATGAAACATGGAAGACATTATGTATTTTGCATCCCTCTAGAAGCTCTAGCTCGTATGCCACCTCTCCTATGCACCTCGAAATCCTGTAGGGTTCATAGAATATGGGTTTCAATTTCTCTGCCTCCTTCATCTTAAGAGACGACTGCCTATAGGGTTGTATATGTAGGTACACCAAGTCCCCTACCTCAAAGATACGTCCCACCCAATGCATGTCTGCATAGACTTTCTGTTGATTCTGAGTCATCTAAAATATTTTCTTAAGGGTGCATAGAATATCCTGACTCTCAACACTCCAATCTTTAGCTTTAGGAGCTTTGTTGTCTGCAAACACCGGATCCAAAAATGTAGACGTATCATATCCAAACAAAGCTCGAAAGGGTGTCATCCCAATCGACATGCGATAGGTTGTATTGTAGCAGTGTTCGCCCAAGTGTAGCCACTTTATCTAGGCTTTATGCTAGCCTAACACATAATTCCTCAGATAGCCTTCAAGCCACTTATTCACAATCTTGGTCTGCCCATCCATTTAAGGATGGTAGCTTGTGCTAGGTGTCAATTCAGTCCCAACTAACCTGAAAAGATCCTACCAAAATCCTCCCATGAACCTGTTATCTCTGTCGGTGACAATAGTTTTTGGCAACCTGTGCAACAGGAATACCTCTCTGAAGAACAACTTCACTATCTGTGTTGCGGAATATTTGGAGGGTATGGAAAAAAAATGTGCAAACTTCATGAGCATATCGACACCACATAAATACAATCTTTTCCCTGCACCTGGGGCAACCCTATGATGAATTCCATAAAGATGCTTTCCCATTTTTGTTCTAGGATGGGAAGTGGTTGAAGTAATTCATCCAGTTGAGTATGCTCCACTTTGTTTTGTTGGCATACTTTGCATTCCCTCGTGAATCTCAGCACATCCGCCTTGAGGCCTTTCCACATAAATATTTCCCTGATCTACCTGTAGGTTTTCAAGTACCCAAGGTGTCCCGCCAAAGGTGAATTGTGTGTTTCCTTGATGATTTTTTCCTTTCAACTGAGATTTTGGTACTAAATAGATCATGTCTTTGCAATAAATGATGTCATCCATAACTCAGTACCGATTATCCTGGATTCGACCGTCTAGGATCTCACAAGCAAATCTATCCTTGGAGTATTCTACCAACATAAGATATTTCCAATCAACTGAAATATCCATGAGGGAGAGAGTGGATAGTACCCAAGAAAGGGCATCGGCCACAACATTGTTCTTTCCCTTCACAAATTCAACCTCAAAATCATATTCTTAAATTTTACTGATCCACTTATGTTGCCTCTCACTCAAATCTTTCTGCTCCATGAGGAACCTCAGGCTGTTATGATTTGTCTTCACTTTGAACCTGTTCCCCACCAAGTACTATTTTAATTTGGCCAATGCATGCATAATGGCCAACATCTCCATGTCATATATTGAATCATTGCGCTCATACTCCCTAAGTTTGTGGCTCTCAAAAGAAATAGGATGATTATTTTGCATCAACACAACTCCTATCCCTATCCATGAAGCATCACACTCAAGCACAAATGGTTGAGTGAATTCTGGTAAGGCTAGCATAGGGCATGAACTCATTACGTGTTTCATTTTCTCAAATGTCATTTGTGCCTCATTTGTCCAACCGAAAGCTCCTTTCTTAGTGATATCTGTAGGAGGTGTCATCAATTGTGAGAACCCCTTAACAAATTTCATGTAATAAGTGCAAAGCCCTAGGAAGCTTTTCAGTTCTGTCAAATTTATGGGGGTAGGCCAATCTATAATTGCCCTGATTTTCTCCTAGTGGACCTGGACATCATTTTCCCCAATCACATGCCCCAAGTAAAGCATCTCAGTCATGCCAAACTCACATTTGGACTCCTTTGCATAGAGTTGTTGGTCCTCCAAAATCCCCAATACCTCATACAAATGTCTGAGATGATCCTCCCAAGTCCTGCTATAAATGAGAATATCATCAAAGAAGACCAACAAAAATTTCCTCAACTACTTATTGAACACATGGTTCATGCATGACTGGAATGTAGCAAGGGTGTTGGTTATCCCAAACGGCATAACCAAGAACTTATAATGCCCATAATGGCATCGGAAGGCAGTCTTTTGAATGTCCTGCTCTCGAACTCGAATCTAGTGGTATCTTAAACGAAGATCAATCTTCGTGAAATATTTTTCTCCCCTCAACTCATTCATCAATTCATTGATCCTTGAAATTGGGTACCTATTCTTTATGGTTTTCTTGTTAAGTGCTCAATAGTCAATGCACATCCTCGGAACCATCCTTTTTCTTAACCAATACCACCGAAGAGGCAAAAGGGATAGAACTAGGCCGAATGTGACCCATATTTAACAAATCCTTGACCGTTTTTTCTATCTCACCTTTGTACATATTGGGGTGGCAATAAGGATTGGTTATGACAACTTCAACCCCTTCTTCTAATTCTATAATATGTTCAAATCCTCTATCTCGGGGTACTTTGGGAGGAATGTCAGCAAAAACCATATGATGTTTGTGAAGCAGTACCTGAATATCATCTGGATACTATTGAGGTCGATCTAGTGGCTCCCTGCACTCAACTACCCACTCTATGTCTCCATGCCGCATCACTGCCTCCATAGTGTGAGATGACACGATCTTGGGCGGATACTAGTGCATAGCCCGTAAAACCACATTTTTTCCATCTGGTCCCATGAACTCCATTTTCGTAGTTCTTTGATCAGTAGTGTATTTCCAAATGGAGTATAACCATTGAACTCCAAGCACCACATTAGTGTATGGCACATCCACCACAAAGAAATCATCTGTCAACGTATAATTCCCCATGGTTATTTTCAACTTGGGGATCCACCTAGTGCACTCCATTTTATAGTCTTCAGGTATGATCATGGTGAATCCCTCAAACTCCTCCATCAAAATATCTCGCCTATCCACCAAAGTTGCATCTATAAAGTTGTGGGATGCCCCACTATTGATCAACACTGTAACCTTTTTCCCTTGCAGGACTCCTCGGACTTTGAAAGTGTGGTACCTGGGAAATACTGACATGGATGCCATAACAGGGCCCTTAGCCCCAACTTGTGATGTCTCCTCACCTGACGTTTGGTGTCCCTGTTCTTGTTACTATTGCTCTTCCTCATCATCACTGTCACTGTCCTAATAGACCTCAATATAATAAGCCTTTCCAATCTTGTCTTTCCTGACACACTTCTACCCTGATACCCATGGCTCCTAACAACTAAAGCACAATTTCTTCCTCCTTAGCTCTTTTCTTGTTTCTTCATCCAACTTGGGCTTCCCAATCCAATCCCTCTAAAATGATTTGGTTTCCTTGCTCTTCTATGGGAAGGTGGGTTTTGGAGGAAACCTACACTTAGGAACAACATTCTTCATGTCCCTAGTACGGCAGACTGCATCCTGCAAAGTGGCGAGTTTGTAGGCCTTCACCCATCCACGTAATGGCTTTGACAGCCACTCAACGAACAACATCACCAAGCGTGCCTCAAATATGTCTTTCACCATCACTACTAATCTCTGGAACTTAGAGATAAATTCCTCTGGGCTACCTGTCTACTTGAGCTGAGCCAACTCTTGAAAATGGATCTTTGGGTCTTTCCTGTCAAACCTCTCAATGATCCTCTATGCGAAATCGAGTTATGAAGTGATGCATGAATTACCCAGTGTCACTAACCCATGGTACCACCACTCATGGGCTTCTCCATCCAAATGCAGGGTGGCAAGCTTAATAGCATCAACTTAGGCCATTTTGTTGAGTTGGAAATAAGTGTGTAACTTTTGCACCCATGCTCTAGCAGTGCATTTTGATGACCCATCAAAGTTGGGAATGGTCACCTTTCCCAATGTGTGTTGTAACTCTGTGTTTTGGGACATCATCCCCTTGCCCCCCTAAGCCTATTCTTGTCTTTAAAGTGAAAAAAATCATGAAAGGACATGGCATCCTAAAAATCATCTCCCAATCTCTGATACTCCTCCAAATAAGCTCCAAAGGGTATATCATGATCAGTCTGCTTTGTTCGCCCTAATGCATCACTATCAAGGAATTGAGGCATGGTAGGCATGGGTTTCCTGGTGTACAAATGGGGGTGGCTCTACATGGTGGTGCGAGAATGGCTTCGTTCCTCATCATTAGAATTCCTTTCACCGTTATGATTTTTCTTGTCTTTCCTCCCTATGGTGTTAACTGCCATCTACCCCATCAAATCCATCATTGCTTTCTAGCCCCTAGCCAAATCATTCAATGCACTGAGAATATTGTTGAAAGCATGTTCATCTTTGTCACTCATGATGTCTTAACCCGTATTTACCTTATTTACCTTATTTACCTCAGGATGAGCTTCTAATCCCTGAATTGGTTCTTCCTTGTCCAATGGAGATTTTCGACTCTGGTATATCTTCCTTTTGCGAGTGACGGTCTGCCTATCCTCCCTATTCATTTACTACCAAATTCTTTTAACTTTCATATCCCCACGGCTGAGCGAGGAACATGCTTTGATACCACTGTAATATTCCTTGCCTAAGTTATACATTTTTTCCTCTAAATTTGGTTGGCAGATTTGTCAAACAATTCAATGAGAATTTATAAAAGCAATCAATTTGGGAATATTAATGTCATATGCTTATGGAAAGGAACTAATCCAACAATCTTCTTTAATTATTCTTGGCAATAAGGGGAAAGATACATAACATAACATAATCCAACAACCCGTCTTATGAGTGGGCACAAATATCGGTACTTATCATTAAGTAAATACCACAATAATAAGCTACAACACTGCAATAATAAACCTGGTTATATGTGATCAAAGTCACCCTTCTCCTTAAGCCTGTCTTTTTCTCAGCATACAATCCATAGTAAAAGCGCCCAACAAAGGGACAATCTCAGCCCCCAAACTGACATAAGCTGACCAACAAGACAAATAGTTCGCCCAACTGATAAATATGATGCAAAGGTTCTAGGATATGCGCCCAACTTGAGTAATTCGACCCTTGGCTATGAGATTATACTCCCAGCTTAAGGTATGGTTGTCTCACACTAAGGAAAATCACCCAACAGTTGGAAATATGTGCCCAACAACTAGAACTTTGTTCCCACAAGCAATAATGTATGCCCAGTGGCTTGGAATCTGCGCCAGCCTTCAAAAGAAATTGCTCTTTTCAGTATATTAACTCAGCCAATAAACAAATCAGTCTCCCAAGGAGAAAAAACTAGAGTGATTCCGATCCAAGATAGAGATAAATGAAGGGTTTCCAAAACCCCAAACTCTTTCCCCTTTTTTTATACTTCTAACTTGAGCTTTTCTTTCCTTCTCTTATGAATGTGGGATATGAAAGGTCATAAGATGTTCATGTAACCTCATTGAATAAATTACACCCATTGAGAATCCAGGAGATGCTCATGAAAGGTCATGCATGGAGATGTTCATGTAACGTCATGCATTAAAATAATAATAATAAATAATAAATAATAAAAATTTATGTCGAAGATATATATATATATATATATATATATATATATATATATATATATATACTTTGAATGAATAACGACCAAACTAGATGCAAACCTTTAATCTTTTCTCAAGTTTTGCACTTTAAAAAAGGTTTGCACCTCGAGAGATTTGATCCCTCTCAACATTTGATAGATTCGGAGTTAAATGAATCTAAACTAATTAAGTGACAATTAAAACGATAGTTATGTGACTATGATGGATTTAATGTTGTGAAAGATACATAATACCAATGAATAAATTACACCCATCCAGAAGCCAAATGATTTTAGTTTTAAAATGCTAAAAGCAAATAATAGTTGTTGGCTAGTAAATCTTGATTAGAATTAACATCTATCATCATTTAATATTAAAGATACAATGACCATTAAACACTTATAACCTGAAAATTTTAATATTTATTAAAATTTAAAAATCTATTTTTAAAATTTAAGCCTTTGAACCGAACGAAAACAGTTCATTTTGATCATTGTACCCTCACTTAATTTAAAATGTAAAAAAACCTCGACACATGCATCCTGGCCATACCACGTCTTCTCAAGGTACCAACCATCATTGGTTTTGCGAATCAACCTGCACAATACACTAAAGTACATTTTTCACAATAACTCAAACATCTAAAAAATCTCTACGCATGGACCCTGGTCATACCACGTCTTCTCAAGATACACACTATCATTGGTTATGTTAATCCATGGATATGCTAGTACTGGTAGCTTACCTTACCAATTTGT
>ML817088.1:105242-117881 GCA_009831015.1 Picea engelmannii | reverse complement strand
CTCTTTTTACAGGAAGTTATTGCTAAGGCAAAGGATCTACATCCCAAACTCCTAGGTGGAATGTTTTTCTTCTTTGCTCTTGGAGCCACTGGTGGAATCATTTCCCTTCTCACATCAGACAAACCTATACTTGAGAGGTAATTATGGCACCTCATTCTAGTGGAAATGAGGCATGGAATCATCCAGTGATGCCAATTAATAATCAGGAGTGCCCACGTCTAAATGCTTTTAGCTGAATTAAGAAACAAGCTAGCTTAAGCTACGAGCTAAAAATCTGCAATCTTAAGTTTAGTTATATCATTTACAATTTCAGATGTCTAATTCTATGTTCTTCTTGCAGCCCCCATGCAGTGACAGGTTTAATAGGCCTAACTCTCCTTGCCATTCAGACTGCCTTGCCAACATTATTTGAAGTAAGTTCTCATAACAATAATATAGTTTGTTGTAGGTATGCTTATGTACAGCAAACAGTTTAGGTCCTACACTTGTTCTGAAATGAGTTGAGATCTAACAACTTTCTTTATTTTGAAAACCTTTTTATATATAGAAAACCATGAATTAAATCCCATTTGGGTCGATGATTACATGAATTTCCGCTATATTAAAACATATATCAACAGAAGGAATCAAAATTTCATCAAGCAACCTCATAAAGTGCTCTGCTGGAAATTGATACCTCTAGGACTATTCAAAGAACGAGAACAACTAAATAAATAATCATTCGATTTCTTTTTTGCAGGGTAATCCTGGACTTCGCAATGTACATGGGTTGTTAGGAAGTAGCATCATGACACTCTTTCTGATCCATTCTATTCTGGGTTTTCAGTTGGGTTTTAGCTTCTGATGATCCTCTTGTTTCTAAATCATTAATGACAGAAATTTTACAACAAGGATTATAAGCAAAATATTATGGGTTGTGATTTGCTCTACGAATTTTGGACTAAACAAATGATTATCATGTGCATCTTTGAGCATCTTATCCAAGTGTCTATAAGATGCATCTGAAATGAGGTTGATTCCAAAATAATACATAATAAATAAACTTTTGATGAAAGGAAATTTTCAGTTTTATCATTAAAAAGAGTTTAAGGAATTTGCCTTTCATCAAAGAAAGGTAAATAAAGCCAAAATAAGGTAAAGAGGAAATATTTTTTTTTGCTTTGCATGACAAGCATGTTGGGATGTAATAAACTCTAACCAATAATTAAAGATTATTTCCTTTTCAATTGTTGGTAGATTAGATGGTTTCCTTTTCAATTGGTGGTAGATTATATTTAATATTTATAGTACTTGGGTTCTGTATTCACTCCAAGGAACTTTCCTCCTAAAAGTTAAAATAGAAATATTTATAATTATCAAATCACTCCATCAGGGATGGGCGAACCTAAGGAGCTCATCAAACTAGTCGTGCCTACCCCCAGTCCAACCCCATCGATATTCCCTGAACCAGCGGCTTGATGATCAGAGAGAACCCATGGGGATTGTGGCCCAATGAGTTGCGTTTAAGCAGGGTCATACTAATTTGCAGGCAATAATGTTTCTAGAAAAGAGGCGACTGATTTGGAGCAAGGCATGATTGAAACCTAGGAAATTAGGTCCATTCCAGCAGCAATAATAGACAGCCTCCCAGCGGGAGACCTCTATATGCTCTAGGATGAATTCTCCAAGAAATCAAAGTGTTGAAGATGAATGCATGGTGGTGATTGAAACCGAAGAAAAGGGGAAGTCAAAAAAGGATGTCAACGCAGCTCCTGAGGAAGAAGATTTTGGTCTAAGCTTGATGAGGAGACTCCAAGGAAGCTGTCTGTATGATCGTGGAGGAGGATGTAGCAGATTTGAGTGTGTGCTTGATGAAGATCTTACATTTGTTGAAGCTGCTCAAACACACAGATAGAAAGGGGTAATCCTTTTTTAAGGAAAAATGCCTTTTAGCTTAAATTGGAATAACAAGGACATTGCCATGCAAGCTTATAGAGGTATGGGATATCATAGTGTGACTCGTGAGGCTGCTTTTCAAATATAGGCAAGATGCTCAAAACGCTCTACATAGGGAAACTTGGAATATTTCAGGCTTTCTTGGAATATTCCAGGCTCTCTAGACTGTTTTTAGTCTTTGTAGGCAATTTTGACCCATGGATTTTAGGAAAACCAGATATCCACAATGAGTGGAGTTCACAAACATGTCTGTGGTTACCAAGTTGCATGTAAGGTGATTTTGACCCATGTAAGGGATTGCTTGATCAGAGTAATCTTATTCTCACGGGAGATTTAAATTTCTCTACGGGTATAGATGAAGTGTGGGGAGTGTCGGCCTTAATAGATCCACATGTGACATTTTTCAAAGATCTTTTCTCAAAACATCATTTAGTGGATGTTGTGCCTTCGGAGGTGGTGCCAACTTGGCGCAATGGCAGGATTGGGGAAGATGGAATTCAAAAGAGAATAGACAGGGTTTATTCTTCTGAAGCGCTTCTTATTGATTCTGCATTATACAAATCTTGGGTGGAACTCCCTTTTATTTCCGACCATGCCCATGTGGTCTTCCAATTGGATTATGGTATAAAGTTTGTGTCATATCCTTTCAAATTTAACCCCGTGTTGTTGAAAGATGAGTGCTTTGGTGAACTCGTCCGGGATGAGTGGAGTTCTCAGAAGGATCCAATGGTGGAAGGAGCTCAATTAAGATTGGCGGGGAAGTTATTGAAGCTAAAAGCTAGAGTGAAGAAATGGATTGCGGTAAGAAAAAAAAACGATCTTAAAACCCTTCAAAAGATTGAAGAGGAGATTGCATTTCTTACAAAACATAGTCTAGAGTTTCAACATTATGATGATCCTAATCCACGTCTGAAAACTCTTGAATTTGAAAGAAACAAATTGTTGCTGGCGAATGAGGAACTCTGGCACCAAAAGAGTAGGGCCACGTGGATACTTTCCGGGGACACAAATACTAAATTTTTCCATCGGTTTGCCAGTTTTAGACAGAATAAAAAGCATTTGTGGGAGGTTAAGGATGAGTTTGAACAAATTCACGCTGGGCAGGAGGCTATTAAGGCATAAGCGTTGAGACATTTTAGATCCTTTTATAAAGAATCAACTCAAAATTTGATAGTGGATTAGATTGCTTTTGTGCGTTTTTATCCAAGGTTGGTCACTGAGGAGGAGGTGCTTTTGCTTGAGAAACCTTGCACTATGGAAGAAGTTCTAGATTTCTTAGGGGCTTCGCCAAGGAGAAGAGCCCTAGACCTGACGAGTGGATAGTGGAGTTCTTCTTGCATTTCTTTGATCTGGTTGCTAGCGATTTATTGGAGGCAGTTGAGGAATCTCGTTTAATTGGAGTGGTAAAGAGATCTTTAAATTTGACGTTTATAGCTCTTATTCCCAAGGTTAATTCCCATGCTACCTTTGGAGACTTTCGACCAATTGCATTGTGCAATCTGTGCAACAAGATTATAACAAAGATTATAGCTAAGCGTATCAGACCTATCTTGTCCCGCACTCTATCATAGGAACAATTTGGATTCTTAAAAGGCAGGCAAATCATTGATGCCATAGGTATAGCTCAGGAGTGTCTCCACAAAATCAAAGAGAAAAAGCTTCAAGCTCTTATCCTTAAGATTGATTTAAAGAAAGCATATGATTGCATAAGTTGGGATTTTCTCAGGCTGGCACTTTCACATTGTGGTTTCGGGTTGCCGACGACCAAGTTGATTATGGGCTGCATCACCTCAACTACCTATGTGATCTTAATAAATGGAGAGCCAACTGATTTTTTTAATAGTGCCAAAGGTCTCAGACAGGGGTGCCCACTGTCACCTCTACTCTTCATTTTAGTTATGGAAGGCTTGAGTCTGGCATTTAAAAAAAGCCAAGAGGATGGCTTAGTGACGGGCATTAAGGTATCAAGACTTATCCGGATTCTCCACCTACTTTTTGTTGATGATATCCTTATTATGACCAAAGCATCTGTTACAAAATGGACGAAGATACAAAAGCTTTTGACTATTTTCTGCAGCGCAACTGGTCTTTTGATAAATGCACATAAATCATCCTTTTATCAGTTTGGTGTTCGACAACAAGTGTTGGATACTTTAAAAGCTATTTTTCATTACCATTTTAATGATCTTACTGGTGGTTTTAAATATCTTGGTTATATTTTAAAAGCTGGCAAGTTCAAAGTCGAGGGCTGGAATTGGCTTATAGCTAAATTTGAAAAACGAATAAGCCACTGGTGCAATAGATTGTTGTCAATTGGGGGTCACCTAGTCCTGATCAAGGCTGTTTTAGAAAGCCAGTCGGTTTATTGGTTGGCTCTGGCTAATATTCCTTCCACAGTTCTCCATAGAATTCATCAAGTAGTTTTCAACTTTCGTTGGGATGGAAAAAGAAAAAAGAAGGGCTTCCATCTGTGCAGCTGGAAACTTATTGCTCGTCCAAAGAAGTTTGGGGGATGGGGACTAAGGAATTTGTTCAGTTTCAGAAAAGCCATGGCGGTGAACACCCTTTGGAGGGATTTGATGTTGGATGGTCTTTGGCATCGAGTCTTAAAAGCTAAATATTTTCCTTTTGTTTCAGTGGCGCATTGGCTTCGCACAGTTGTGGTGGACGGAGTAAAAGGTTCCCATACTTCGAAATATCTTCTAAAATCCTTACACATTCTGTTGCATTGGCTTGTGTGGTATCCGGGGTCATGAGAATCGATTGTGATTGGAAAAGATCGGATTTTGGGGATGGGGGACGCGACATTTCTGTCTGGAGACCTTATATCAACATTAAATCAGCAAGGATTGTTTTATTTATTTCAAGCCAACAGAGTGCCCCGTCCGGGTCTGATCGGTCCCAATTGGATCACAAGTGTTGATTTGGACCTAGAGGGGCCTCTCGCTGCTAAATGGAAGGATTTTCGATGTGCCATCATAAACAATGGAGTCCAATTGTTGATGAGGTCGGATGAACTAAAATGGTCGGGAGGAGATTCCTCTGGAAGGATATCAGTTAAAAATGTCTATGAGGCAATTGAAAAAAAGAAACAAAACTTTGTGATTGGGGGATGGAGAAAATTACTTTGGTCATGGGACTATCCATTAAAATTAAAACTCTTTACCTGACTGGTAACAGAGAACAAGATTCTTACGTGGGAGAATATGCAACGGAGAGGTTTTGAGGGCCTTAGCTATTGTTCTCTTTGCAAGAATAATTTGGAAACAATGTTCCATTTGTTTGTTGAGTGTCATTTTTTGTGTGCAGTCTGGGAAAGAGTTAGAATTTCCTTAAATAATCTGGGGGCGTGGACTGCCAATTCCATACCTGAGCGATTTAAAAACTAGAGATTGCAAAATTCAGCCAATCCCATTCTTCCGACATTTATTTGTTGGAACATTTGGATCGAAAGGAACCTTGCTATCTTTGAGGATGGGTCTCCATCCGTTCACAAGGTGATTTTTCCGTCTTTATCAGTCATGGGTGATTACAAATCAACTATAAGAATTAAGGCTTTGAGGAGGGTGCCAACGCGGCCTATGGTGGGTGGCACGGTCGGATGGTTTGATGGGGCAACACTTGCAATGGGACAAAACAGTGGAGCTGGAGGGGTGTCATGGATCAATGAGGACATAATTTTTAATTGGTCCACTAACTACGGTCCGGGCACAAACACCAGAGCGGAGTTGTTGGGAGCATGGACACTTCTTACTCTGGCTTCCCGGATTGCTATTTCTGAGCTTTTTGTTCAGGGGGACTCTAAGATTGTCAGTGACTGGTTGCGGGGCAAAGGACATCATCAGGTGATTACCCTAGAGTGTTGGAAGGATAGACTTATCGATCTTAAAAAGCTCTTATGTAATATTACTTTCCAATATTTTTTTCAAGAAGAAAATTTTGAAGTGGATATCCTTTCAAAACAAGCGCTTCTTAAGGTCCTCGGGAAAATTGAATATTGTCAATGTGAAGGGGAGCATGAAGTTCCTCATTTGTTTTTAGAACTTTTCTATATTTTGAAGTTTGCTCGATACTTTATGTTGGGAATCTTGAGGGGAGGCATTGTTGGAGTCCTTTTTCATTGGGCTCTTGTTTTGGGTATTTTGGTAATAGTCTTTGTATGGTGATCTAAGCTAGGGCTGGGGTTTGTTGTGGCATGAGTGCTAGTGTTTTGGATGTATCCTATGGAACTATGGTAATCCTTCCGGATGTATTGGGGTTTTTTGGCTAATGGTTATCTTTTAATCGAACAATTTATATTTCAATATGAATATAAAGCGAAATTTTCCGTGGAAGAACAAAAAGTAGCAAAGAGTCAACACACTCACATTCATTAGTTAGGTTTTGACCTTAATTTTTATTATATAATTTACATATATCCTTTAAATTTCCAAAGGGATACATCATTTACATAGCGATGGTACTATTGACTTGGTATCAAGATAAAATTAAATAGATATTTAACATATTTTAACCAATAATCTTTTCAAAGATGGGAAATTGTTGAGTCATTTTAAATCTTAGAGGAAATAAAAAAAAACTTCCTGTGTATGGAGAATTGAATTGGTGAAACCACAAATAATCATGCGAAAGCCTTAGTCTTATGGAAAGGAATTTTGTTTCTGAAAAATCAAGTCATCGAAAAGATGACAATGGTTGGAGATTCAATTGTTGTCATTTGTCATATGATCTTTAAAACATTACAAAAAGAACCATAATCAAGTAAGATCTTATTATGAATTCAAAACCTTGTAGAAGGATTTGAAAAAAATTAATTCTTTCATAAGCCTAAGAGGATTAAATCCATCAGTAGATGCAATGGCCAACATGACTTACAACTTGGAATAGTTTGGGAAAATGGGGGGTGGGAAGGGGTGTAGGTGGGGTGTGGGGGTGAGGAATTTTGCATCCTCCTGTAAGTTTTAAACCCACTCATTATACATTAATGACCTCTTTAACATTACGAGACAAGTGGCAAAGCCACACTTTCATGCATTCAAGCTTGAGCTATAGGACAACCCATTGTGTTATACATTCAAGCCTATGAGAACTCTTCTTTGTTAGCTCTGACAAGATAGGATGGCACATAGCATGTTGGTTTTCTTCTTGGGTTTCTCCTTGGTTTTCAATAGTTGTTTGGAAGTTTCCTCATTTTAGATGACCAAGTAGTTTCTAGAGTAGCCTCTTCCTCCTGGTTTATTGGAGTGTAATTATGTCAATTGATGGGCTTTCGTGCAGTATCTAGGGAGATTTTTGTTGGGCATATTCCTCTGTATTCTTTCATTGTGGCTAGGAAATTCACAACTAGTTGAAAATTGCATGGAATCAAAGGTGGTGATATATGAAACTAGTCTTTGGGTGGTTGTTGAATACATACCCTTGTTATGTATTTTACAACGCCGAGAAACTAGATGCTTTACAAGTCTTTGTCTCGTGGAGACACTTTGGAATTGATTTAATGGCTAATACCCACAACCACCCTAATCATGACTCAATTCGACGATGTGAAATCCATTGCAATGGCAGTCAAGAGAATGTATCTCTAGCTAGGGGAAGGTGGGAAACTTGGAGAAAAGAATGGGAGCATAGTTATGCAAAAGATTTAAAATTGACAAGAAGACAAATGATCAGGATGAAGGCTCAATTGGAGCAACCAAAAGCTAAAATAGTTATCTCGAAAGTAGGGGACGAAAGTAATAGGGACAAACTAGAAAAGGAAGAAATATGATTAAAGAATTGCAAGAGAAAGTGTGGCATATGGAGCTGAACCAAAAACCGAGATTTGAAGAGTTGGGGAATTTTGCATCCCCAACACTTTCAATAGGTTCCTTTGGACAAGATCAAGAAACATCTATAAAAGAAGACGTCATTCAACAACACTTTGAGCATGCAATGAGCATATACCCTTTTATTATATTTTCAATTGTAGGAAAAAAAAAAGAATTCCCATTAAAAGTATGGTAGAAAAAATGTTTAAATTTTGATGTTTTTTAACACTATATTTTTTCTTGGTCAATATGTAAGGCTTTACACAAGCTAAATAGACAATAGTAGCACTAGAATTTTGAAAATAGGGAAGATAGGTCACAGTTATCAGCATCTTCGGAACTTGCTGGAAGTTTCTTGGACAGGTTTTCCCTCCTTTTGTTTTTATTAAAAAGATGGATAGTATAGTCGTAGCTCCCCTTTTTTATTTTATAAAAAAATTTAGTAACCATTTATATTAAAAAAAAGGGATAAGCAAGGTATTACATTCTCCTCCCCCTTAGAATTAGCACCATCCTTGATGCAACTTTCTCTTAAGCTTGATGTATAAATATGGAACACTACTTTACTCTTAAACTTTATCTAGCTATATTACATATAACAATTCACCTTGTTAATCCCAGCAATCGACTAATTGACAATTATGTAATCTATTTATCCTTCTTGTCAGCTCTAATTAATCTCAAGGATTTGCTCCCTGTGCCATTTATTGTCCTCCCCGTGGATTCCCACTGATCTCAAGAATTTTCTCCGTGTACAATTTATTATCCACCAAGGATTTTCTCCGTGTACAATTTATTATCCACCTTATAGATCCCAATGATGGACAAGGTCATCATTATGTTGGCTAAGTAATATTTTATCAACTCCAATTAACACAAACAAGATATCGTGACCTATTTTCCCTATGGAAAATTATGACATTAGTTTTATATCATCTTATGCTTATGCATTTGTAAAAGTAAAGAACATCATATCAAATAATGAAATTTTTTATTTCTCTACAATACTTATAATACTTGATGCATGAAATTTTTTATTTCTCCACAATTCCTGATGCATGTGTTGATTTGATATGATGCATGAAATTTTTTATTTCTCTACAATACTTGATGCATGTGTTGATTTGATCTCCATGGTAAGTTATTCTTACTACGACAACAAAGACAAGTTTTTCTTGCTTTTTTGTCCTTCATGTGTCACAATTCATCCAATATTATAGGGATTTTCACAATTCATTATCCATCCAATATCACACTCATAACCAATGTGCATGATAATATCAAAAAACCAAATTTACGAGAAAGAGCGCAACATTGGTAACAATATATACAGATTTTAGAATAGAAATACTCCAAGAGAATTCAACATCAAGTGTTGACTATAAATTTACCATACCTGTGTGGATCCAAACAACTATTCACTCACAAAATATCAAGAACATCTTATAATGATATTCGTGTTCAAAATTCCTTGAGGGAATTCGTCATTAAGTGTGTCAACAATCACAAACGTAATGGCATTATGTCTTTACCATACTAGTAGGTATGTAACAAAAAACTCAAGGCACTTATTCTCAAATTGGATCTCAAAAAGGCTTTTGATTGCATTGATTGAGATTTTCTTTAATTGATCCTAGCTCAGACAGGTTTCAACTATTCAATGATCAAGTGGGTTATGGGTTGTGTGGTCAATGTTAACCTTGCCATTTTGGTCAATGGCGAATCCTCCTCCTTTTGAATGGGCAGAGGACTGAGGCAGGGTTGTCCCCTCTCTCCTCTTCTATTCATTTTGGCAATGGAAGCATTGAGCTTTCTTCTCAAATAAGGCCAAGCTGAAGGAAAGATCTCTGGAATAAAGGTGTCCAGGACCATAAAAAAATTTCACCTTCTCTTTGTTGATGACGTCCTCATCATGAAAAATGGCACTCTTCATGAATGGATAGAAATAAAAGAGATCATATTCAACTTCTGCAGAGCTACATGTTTAGCGATTAATTGGGACAAATCCACTTTCCACTTTGCAAATTTACATCAACATTATCTGGACCAGATAAAAGGTATCTTTCCCTACTCTTTCACTCCTCTTTCCTTTGGTCTCAATTACCTATGCTACCATTTAAAATCAAACTCTTACAAGACATCAGACTGGAACCTTCTTCTTGCCAAAGTGGAAAAAAGGATTGGCCACTGGTGCATGAGGTGGCTCTCTCTTAGAGGTTGGTTTACTCTTATCAAAGTTGTCCTAGAAGGACAAGTTGTGTATTGGATGGCCCTAGATGCCATCCCTGCCACAGTCCTCACAAAACTCCGCAAGTTGATTTTCAACTTCCTCTAGTCAGGTTATTTTGACCACTCTCGACAACACCTCTGCAATTGGCAAGATCTGGCTAAACCAAAACAAAAGGGAGGTTGGCGGATCCGAAATCTCTTTTACTTTAGTCAAGCACTTGTGGCTAACTCACTCTAGCGAGTGTTGAATTTTCCTGGCATTTGGCACTCTGTAATTCTTAATAAATACCTCTGCCACCACACAGTCAATAGTTATCTTTTATCAGAGATGACTACTACCAGATCGACCTCATTTTTTTGGAGGAATATCACAAAATCCAAGCATCTGCTCACCTGTTGGATTAGTTGGCTCCCATGCTCAGGGCACTCTATTTCTCTTGGACGTGACCGTATTATGGGAATGGACGATACAACGATTATCCCCGCAGTTGATTCCACAACTTCATATAAAAAAAATTGGTACTTATACCAAATCTGTGACACTACCAGATCAAATTATTTGCCTAATACCTGGATTTCCAGCGCATCACTTGGCCTCAACTTTGAGCTATCACGCGAATGGAATAAATTCTGCTCGACCCTATCTCATTCAGGTATCCACCTTTCAAAATCGGAAGATCATCTCCAGTGGTCGGGGGAAAATCAATCAGGCATTCCTACCGTTCAAAATATATATGCAACTATCACTAATTCGCAAGGGCATGCAGATGTCAATGGATGGTGAAAACACATATGGTCCTGGCACATTCCGCCCAAGATCAAAGACTTTACCTAGATGATGGTTTCATATAAACTAAATACTTGTGATATCCTAGGACAAATTATTTCCACCTTTGCCTCTCTGATTTTGAATCTGCAGATCACATATTTATAAAGTGCTTATTTACTAGACAGGTATAGGAGAAAATTGCTTTGGCTCTAAATTTTCAATCTATTTGGGATGGGAATGAGCTCTCAGACTGTTTTGACACTTGGACCCAAAGGGAACACAAGCTCTTGCATCTCCCACCTCTAATTTGTTGGACTATATGGCTAGAAAGGAATAAAACTATATTTGAAAATGGGACCCCTTCCACAAGTGTTGCAGCTTACAAATCCCTTAGAATTTTTAACTCTTGGAAGGATTCACACGCTAGAAAGTCAAGACTTCAACACATAAAGAAGGGCCCTGATTTAGATGACCCTCCTACAGGATGGTTCGATGGAGAAATGATTTTAAATGACTCTCAGAGTGGAGCTGGAGAGTTAATCAAAATCTCGCTAAACACTTTTTATAAATGGACTTTCAACTGTGGCCCGGACACCAATACCAGGGCATAACTTTTGGGTGCCTTGGCCACACTATACTTGGCCTCTAGACTCGACATAAAATCCCTCCAGGTTCTTGGGGATTCCAAAATTGTTATTGAATGGATGAGCAACAAGGGAGATCTACAAGCTATCTCCCTCTTGGCTTGGAAAAACAAAATTAGACGTCTACAACCCACTTTCAAAAAACTCAGCTTCAATCACATTTATCATGAGCACAACAAATATGTTGATCAACTTTCAAAGACAGCGCTCCAGAAAAAAGAGGGTATCCTATCTTACAACCTCTAGATTTATGGCCATGAGGGCCCTTCCCTCTTTCTAACTCTTTTCTAAGATCATTTTTTTACCTCCTTCCTCAGAGGACTTTCTCGATATGAAAGTTGGAGTTTTTCACTCGATCTCAGAAATCTCTCTTATGCTTCTGAAGTTTATTGTTTCGACAACTCTCTTCAGTTACCTGACAACTTCCACTTTTTGTCACTCTTTCCATATGAACTTTCTCCCTTTGTAGGTCGATAGACCGCTATAGGAGAAATTTATATTTCTTATTCAGCAGATTCTCCACAGTTAGGGATTGTAACCTTTTGTTATGAAAACAAATTATATAATATATAATTGAGAAATTTTCCCGTTGAAAAAAAATGTATGTTAATATTTGTGAATAAAATAGAAGGAACCAATTGTTCTTTTGGTCTTAAGAGCACTGTGTTGGTCTCCCACTAGATTATGGGTAGTGAATTTTTTAATCCACCTTTCTAGTCACAATAGTTGAGGCCTTCCTTGTAGGTTCCCATCCATGCAAGGGTCACTAGAATATGGATAGTGATTTTTTTGATCCACTTTTCTAGTCACTATGGTTGAGGCCTTTCTTGTAGGTTCCCATCCATGCAAGGGTAAATATGTATACATATTTTTCTATCCTAAAATAGCTTCCAACTATCCAAGTATATCATGTTTGTTTTATTTTCTAGCCCCTAACTAGTACACGACATTTCTTGTCTGCTACATCCAATCAAGAGTGTGGAATTAATCCACTTGACTAGTTCCAACTAGGCATAGTATTCCTTGTTTGCTCCCAACTAACCAATCCAAACACTTAATTTTTTTTACTATCTCCAATTACCTTCAAGCCTTCTGATCTGAAAATAGAAGGTTGACTTGTTATGCTATGCAAGCACCCCTACTTCATTAAAATAAACTTTACAGGACCTTGCTTCATGTGTATAAATTATGCAATACAAACTTATGTGTTAAGTTCATGTATCTTCTTGTAAATGCTTATGTGTGAGGATATGTT
>ML817088.1:84448-95822 GCA_009831015.1 Picea engelmannii | reverse complement strand
TCCTACTAGGAGACTTTAATGCTAGGACTGCAACTAAACAAGCTACTCTTTTAAGTGATTACTCCAACCATAATCCTTTATGGCTAGATGAGGACCTTGTTTTATCTAATAGCTACAAAAGAAGCTCTGAAGACCTAATTGAGTATTTGTTTGGTACTGAGTTGGTCAAGCTCTACAGTGCTAAAGACTTAATAATTTGCAATGGAGTAATGAAGTGGCCAAACTCCAACCAAATGACCTGTATTCATGGGCTAGGTAGTAGTGTTGTAGATTATGTGATATCTGATAACCCCGTTTCCAACCAAATAACAACTTTTGACCTTTTAAATGACCATGAGCCTAACTCTGATCATAAACCTTTAACCCTAACTCTAAACTTTTCCATGCATAGGAGCACCATTGAAGAGAATTCTGATAATCAAAGGAATTTGCGTTTTGACAAAAGTAAAGTTGACTTTTTCTTAAAGGATTTAAATAGTAAATTAAACCTCCTAACTTATAAGGACAACATTTAAAAACTCTATCATAAGTTTACAACTACCCTTTCCACTTCTATTAACAAGTTCTCTTTTGAGGTGTCCCATAAAAATAATAATAGAACAACCAACCCTTGGTATGATAAAGAATGTAAAATTGTTAGGAAAGCCATTAGGAATGCTTCTAATGAGCCCTTAAAACTCGATAAGATCAATACATACAAAGCCCTAATTAAAAGGAAAAAAAGATACTATATCAATAAAAGGCAAGAGCAACTTTCACAACTATACAAGTTGAATCCTAAGAAGTTCTGGAGCCAAATTCTAAAATGCAATACTAAAGAAAATAATAGGATTCCATTAACAGACTGGAATTCCTACCTTAAAAGTCTTTATGAGTTCCCTAATTCCATGGAAACCATTCCTATTGTCCCTACAAAGGAAGAAGTTTTTTCTTTAGATGACATAGAGTTTGGGGTTAAGAGACTCGCAAATGGGAAAGCTAAGGACATTGAAGGCTACCAAGCTGAAAATTTTAAAATCGGAGGGCCAATCCTTATCCCTCACATACAGAAGCTCTTCAATTTAGTAGTCAAGAAAGGCTTCCCTAAACCTTGGACACAAAGCCTCATTGTTTCTATTTTTAAAAATGGGGATAAAAACATTCCCTCTAATTATAGGACCATTATGATTAGCCCGATTTTAGTCGAGCTTTATGGAATTATTTTGGAAAAGAAGATTAACATTTGGCTAGAAAGTCACGGTAAAAGAGCTAAAGGTCAGGCCGGGTTTAGGAGATATCATTCAACTGTGGAACATATTGTTACCTTTAGGATCATTGCAGAGGAGTTCCACAATACTAAAACCAATCTTTTTTGTTGTTTTGTTGACTTTAGAAAAGATTTTGACATGGTTCCTAGGAAAAACCTTTGGAACAAGTTGGAAGAGATAAAAGTGCCTCTCGAGTTGAGGGTTGCTGCAATAAGGATGTATGAGAACGTTATTGCTAAGTTTAAAAACACCGAGGGCTGTCAAAAGAAATTAACTGCAATATCGGAGTCAAACAAGGTTGTCCCTTGTGCCCTACCCTTTTTGGCATATACATTGATAAGTTAGAAGAATTCTTGGAAAAAACAGGTTGTGTCGGCCCTACACTCATTGGTATAGTCATCAATCTTCTTCTTTATTCCGATGATATCATTATTATGGAAAGGATTCCCCATGATCTTGAAAACCAACTAAGAATCCTCAAGTATTTTTGCTCCAATATGGGTATGATTGTTAATACTAATAAGACTAAGGTCATGATTATTAAATCCAATAAGATCCCTTATGGTACCTTTGTATATGACAAAAACAATTTGGAGGAAGTGACTTCATACAAATATCTTGGAATTGATATTCACCACAAGCTCAATTGGAATTATAGCATTGAAAAAAGGATTATTGGGGGGATGGAAAGCTTATTACGGGCTTGAAAACAATTGTAAATCAACTGATCTTTGAAGTTGGGATAAGAAGAAAATCCTCTTTGAGACTCTTGTTACACCTGTTATTCTTTATGGATGTGAAGTCTGGGGCTGTAGTATCTCTCGTGAATAGTGGATAAAGATAGAGAAAATACAAAAGAATTGTATAACTTATAATCTCAAAATTAAAGGAAATACACCCTATCCCTTCCTCCTCATAGAAAAAAGCCTCTCCCCCATTAAGAGCATGGCTATGACTAGATACCTAATGTATAAGAACAAGTTAAACAATATGGAAGACAAGAGGCTACCTAAAATTGCTTCAAAATCAAGTCATAACCACCATCGACTCAAGCGAGGATGGCATAAAGACGCCTGGTCTTAGCTAAACTATTGGGGAATCATGGAAGAAACCATTTTGAAGAATAAAGATACTATTAAAAAAATGTCAAATCAAAATTTAACGAAAAAATGTGGTGTGATAAAGAGTTAGAGGAAAAAAGAAAATTAAGGTATTATAAAGATGTAATCAACCTTAATCTAGAAGATCAAAATTATCTATCTGTTTTGCCAAGTGTAAAGAAAAAAATAAGCATTGCTAAGATAAGAACAAATTCTCACGAGCTCCATAGTGAAACTGGACGTTGGTCAATTCCTAAAATGCCATGGGATGAAAGAGTGTGTCATCTTTGTGACACTAAGAAGGTTGAAGATGAAAATCAATTTCTCTTAGATTGTCCAGCCTATACCCATATTAGATATCATTTTCAAAATATTGATCACACTACCAACCTTCGTAACCTCTTAACTCAACAAAAGTATGGTGATCTTGGAAAACTTCTCTTAATGATTTTCGAGCATAGAAACAAAATTCTAAAGAATCACAAGTAATCACTTACCTTTTTAAGGTCCGATAGACCAATTAGGTCTTAGTGGACGTTAATCATCATCATCATCATCATCATAGTCAACAATCCAGGGAAACAATGCCCATAGATCCTCTATACCAAGAGAACTTATCAATGCTCACAGATTTTGTTAATGAATTTGCAACGTTCTTCAAAGTGTCCACCTTCATCAGCAACAACTTTTTTTCTTCAACCATGTCTCTCGCAAAGTGATATTGAACATCTATATGCTTTGTCTTTGAATGATAAGTTGGGTTCTTTGCCAGAAAAATTGCACTCTGACTATCACAATCTATACTTACAACTTGTTGTACTAACCCAATACCTGGACACAATGTTTGTAACCATATTGTTTCCTTACTTGCATGAGTGGGTGCCATGTATTCAACTTTTGTAGTTGAAAATTCCACTACAAACTGTTTTTTTCTCATCCAACTGATTTCTCCTCTAAACAAGTTAAACACATACCCGCTTATATATCCTTTATGATTCATATCTCCAGCCCAATCTGAATCCAAAAAGCCATGTATGTCCAACACTCTATCCAAAACGGGTCTTCCTTGGTAGCAAAATCCATAAATAGTAGTGCCACACAAATACTTAGAAACTCTCTTTACTATTGTCCAATGTTTGTTCCTTGGTTTTGACATATACTTGCTCAAAATTCTCATTGCATCTGCAATGTTCGGCCTAGTACAGAGCATTGCATACATCAAACTACCAACCACACTCGCATATGGAACATGAGACATGTCCTCCTCCTCTTCATGTGTCTTGGGACACTGATCCGCATATAACTTTACACCTACAAGAATAGGGACCCTAATCGATTTACATTCTTTCTTATTAAACCTCTGCAATATGGTCTCGACATATTTTCTTTGATTTAACGAGAGTTTCATATTTTCCCGATCTCTTTTAATTTCTATGCCAAAAATGAAATTTGCAGCCCCAAGATCCTTCATGTCAAATTTAGAGGACAACCGAGTTTTCACATCCTGGATAATCTCCTTGTTGTTTCCTATCATCAACATGTCATCCACATACAAGACCTAATAAATCAAATGATCACCAATTAATTTGAAATACGCATAATGATCCTCTTTTCTTCTTGTGAAGACAAGTCCCAACATATGAGTATCAAATTTTTGATACCACATCCTTAGTGATTGTTTTAAACCATACAAGGATTTTTTCATCTTGCATACTAGCTCCTTCTTTCCCTTCAAAGAAAAGTCTTTTGGCTACTTCATGTAGATTTATTCTTTCAGATCCCCATGTTGGAATGTTGTTTTCACATCCATCTATTCTACTTCAAAATAAAATGCAGCAGCAAAAGATAATGAAAATCTAATAGAGGTTAACTTGGCTACATGAGAAAAAATCTCAGCAAAATCAATTCCCTCAACCTGGGAATAACCCTTTGCTACTAACATAGATTTGAATTTCTCCACTTTTTCTTCTACATTCAACGTCTTTTTAAATACCCATTTGTTGCCAATGAGATTTCTTCCAGTCGAAAACTCCACTAGATCCCAAGCCTCATTCTTATCCAACACTAACATTTATTCGATCATGGCCTTTTTCCATAGTTTTCCATCCTCTGAATCCACTACCTCCCTAACAATTCTAGGATCATCATTAGTAATAGACAAAGAAAAATTAGAATGGAAATCATGTGGAGTATACCTTTTCGATAGTTTTTTTTCTCGAACTGATCTCCTCAATATTGGCGTATGAGGATCTTCTTCTTTTTATTCTTGTTCTTATGGAGAGTCTGATTCATCATCCTTCAACTCAAACTCTTTTTTTTCTAGTTATTCCTTACTTGGTAGGACTTCATGTTTGACAACATCTTTCATTTCTCTAAATACCACATCTCATCTATACACAACCTACTTAGTTTATGGGTTCCAAAGATTATAACCTTTGAGACCATCTTTATACCCAATAAAGATACAATTTTCATCCTTCTTGTCTAGCTTAATTTTGTTTTCCTTTGGAACGTGAACATAGGCCTTGTTAGCACTAGAAGTTGACTCTTGACTGCTAAAGAGTCAAGCCTAGCACATCTTCATTTAATTGGGTTTTAGAAAAACTTAGAGAGTGGTAGGATTAGTGCTAAGGTAGTGAGATAACTGCAAATCAGTAGCTGACATTGGGCATGGAGTCCATTAAAAACAATAACCATGTCTCAACATTCTCAGCTCTCTCTCTTTCTCTCTCTCATCATTCAATGCTCATGAATGACTAAGTGGGGCACCTCAATCCCTAGACTCCCTTTTTGTTCATTTTTATGAAAATTAACTAAACCTAAGTTCTAATGGTTGAGATTAAATGTTAGGCCATTTAGATCTACGGTTGTGATTAAAAGTCACTTTATCACAACTAAAGTCACTTAAGTCACCTTTTTCATTAAATATGCTCAAAAGTCACTTTAACTTTATATTTCATAAAGTTAATGTCTTAGGGATAACTTTTGGACATTTTCCCACATGCTAGATGCCAAGCCTATGTGGGAAACACTTGTCTGAGGTACAACCTTTTAAAAACACCTTGATGAGAAGAGGATCCCATGGAGACAATTCAAAGGATATTTCCAAGATAAATATTTTTCCGAGCATTATTATGAAAGGAAAATAAAAGAGTTCTTTGAACTCAAGTTAGAAAGCATGACAATGGATGAATATGAAAAGAGGTTATTTGATTTGTTGAAGTATGTTGACTGCATAAAATATGAGAAAGTAAAAATCCAAAGGTTTCTAAGTTGGTTACCCTTTTTCTACATTGAAAATATAAAATATGATAACCCCAAGACTTTGGAGGAAGCCACAAGGAGAGAAAAACACATTTTATGAGTAGAGTAGAGGAAGACCAATTTTCCAAAAATCTTAGAATGACAAGATGAAGGGTAAAAATGATCAAAGGAATAAAGGTTTTAAGACACCCTTTTTCAAGAACAACTCCCAAGCAAATCAGCAAGGTCATCCAACCCAAAATTACCACATAACTATATATTCATTTGGGAAAAGGATAAGGAAGCAGTTTGTACAATGTTGGGGATGTGAGGAAATCACTTATATAGGAACTGCCCTTACAAAGGAGAAATAATCAAGACTATCCACAATATTCAAGAGGATGAAATAGTTGAATACATGGGAGGAAACATGCCAAGGATATATGTAGCCTTGGACAACAAGCAAGTAGTATATCAATCCCCCATGATTATAGTGGAAGGTAAGATTGATAACCATCCCATAGAAATTTTAATTGATTTTGAAGCTAGCCATAGTTACATAAACTCTAACATTATTGAATATTTCATTTGCAAAGGAGTAAGCATAAGAAATATTGGTTAGTTCAATTTTCCATAGGGGCTAAGAGGAAAATCAATGAGCTAGTTAAATATAGTTTATTAGACATGAATGGACTCAACACAAAGGTAAATATGAACATCGTATCGTTGGGTTCATACGATTGTCTAATTGGCATGGATTGGTTGGAAAACGCCATGTTGTCCTAGAATTTTACAACAAGACAATCACAAGTATTGATGAAGAAGGGAAGCAAGACAGAGTTCAAGGAATTCCAAGAGTTGTAGTTGTTAGAGAGACATTGACTATGCAGTTAAAAAAGAGCTTCAGGAAGGGAAGTAATTTTTTGCAGCCCATATGGAAGAGGTATCCAAAGATAAAGTGGAAAGCATTGAAGAAAATATGGTCTTGAGGGATTTTGAAGATGTTTTGGGGGAAATTCCAGGATTACCACCAAAGAGAGACATCGATTTATCTATTTATTTGGTTCCAAGAGCTGCCCCAGTGTTCAAGACACCTTACAGAAATGGCACACAAAAGTTGAAAGGGTTGCAATGAAGCTCAAAGATTTTTTAAAGAAGGGGTATATACGCTCAAGTGTGTCACCTTGGGGTTCCCCGGTTATTTTTGTAAAGAATAAAGATGGAACCTTAAGACTATGTATTGATTTTAGGCAACTAAATAAGGTCACCATAAGGAACAAATGTCCATTTCCAAGGATTGATGGTTTATTTGATCAACTGTAATGTGCAAGAGTATTTTCCAATATTGACTTGAGATCAATTTATCATCAAGTGAGAAAAAAAGAATAAGACATCAACAAGATAACATTCAGGATAATATATGGGGATTATGAATTCAGGGTAGTGCCATTTAGACTATCAAATGCACCAACAGTTTCCATGTTCATGATGAATGGAGTGTTCATGGAGTACCTGGAAAAGTTTGTAATTGTGTTCCTATATGATATACTCATCTACTCTAATTTAGAAGAGGAAAATGAGCAACATTTAAGAATGGTGTTGCAAGTTTTAAGAGAGCATAAATTGTATGTTAAACTAAGTAAGTTCATATTTTATCAAAAGAAGATCCACTACTTGGGGAATATAATTTCAGCAGAAGGGATATCAGTGGATTCTAAGAAGATAAAGGCCATTAGGGGATGGTCAATGCCAATAAATGTCACAGATGTCATATTATTTATGGGTCTTTCTAGTTATTACCGAAGATTTATAAAAGAATCCACAAAGTTTGCAAGTCCAATCACTTCTTTGCAAAAGAAGGGAGTGAAATTTGAATGGACTTAAAAATGTGAAAAAAAATTTAAGCAGTTGAAAGACATTTTGACAAGTGCGCCAATCTTGAATATTGAATATTTGGATGAATATTATGTGGTTTTCACAGATGCATGAAAGGAAGGGATCGGTGGATTCCTCACTCAAAAAGGTCAAGTGGTATGCTACGAGTCCATAAACTTAAATGAGAATGAAAGAAATTATGCTACACGTGACTTGGAATTAGCAACAATTGTACATGCATTAAAGATGTGGAGAAATTACCTCATGGGGAGAAAATTTGAGCTAAGGACTATTTGTTTGGACAGCCAACATTAAATGTTAGACAAACTTGATGGCTGAAATTTCTGAGTGAATATGACTTTGAAATTAAGCACATCAAAGGTAAGGAAAATCAAGTGGTTGATGCACTCAACATGAGATCACATGAGATACATATGACAACCATTATAATGTACATGATTGATTTGAAAGATAAAATTATTGCAACAACAAATTTAGATCAATAATAACTAAAAATAAAAGAAACATTACAACAAGGAAAATTTCAGCAGACATTCAAATACTATGAGCTGTAAGAAGAGGGAATTCTCATGTACAAAGGAAAAGTATATTATGTGTCGAATTCCAATGAGGTGAAAAATGCAGTGATGAAGGAAATGAATAATGTGTCATATGTTGGGTGTGCCCAAGATATTATAAGATAATTGCAGTTGTAAGAAGTTAATACTTTTGGCCAAGAATGAAGAAACAAGTGGCTAATTACATAGCTAGATGTCTAGAATGTTAGAAGGTGAAGACGGAGCATAGACATCTAGTTGGGTTGTTGTATATGTTTCCCATTCCAGAGTGGAAGTGAGAAGTTTTCACAATTGATTTCATTACTAAGCTTCCCAGAACAATGAAGCAACATGATTCCATCATGATGGTGGTGGATAAATTAAATAAGGAAACACATTTTATTCATGTAAATACTACACACAAGGCAACACATATTGCAGAGATATATATGAAATAAGTTTCTAGGTTACATGGAGTGCCTAAGGAAACAGTTTCAGACAAAGACCCAAAGTTTACTTCAAATTTTTGGAACGGTTTGTTCAAAGGACTTAGAACAAATCTAAATCTTAGTATAGTGTATCACCCATAGTCATATGGGAGAATAGAGAGGAATATATCTAGCCATCAAAGTGGGAATATTATATCCACTTAGTGGAATTTGATTACAACAATAGGTATCAAGCCTCATTGAAAATGTGTCCATTTGAAGCATTGTATGGAAGTAAGTGTAAGACTCCAGTGAGTTGGGATATTTTAGCTCACAGAGTTGTTATTGGGCTAGATTTGTTTAAGGAAATGGAAGAGAAGAAGAAAAAGATAAAGTAGAATTTAAAGGCTAGAAAGGATAGGAAGAAAATTTATGCAAACAAGAACAAATTTTTTATAGATTTCAAAGTGGATGAGCATGTGTTTTTAAAAGTGAAAGCGAAAAGAAGTTCGCTAATATTAAGAAGTTTCTCAAAATTGACAGCAAGATATTGTGGATCTTTTGAAATCTTAGAAAAGATAGGGCTAGTTACATACATGTTAGCATTGTATGCATCCATCAGAGTGCATAATGTATCTCATGTCTCATTATTAAAGAAATATGTGTCTAACCCTAACCACATAATTGATTGGACTGTGATCCAAGTGCTGCAAGAAGGGGATTTTTGGGTGGAACCAATATGCATCCTGGATCGGAAAGTCAAGGTACTTAGGAAAAAATCCATAGGGTTGGTAAAGGTTTAATGGACATGATACGGTCTTGAATATGCTACGTAGGAGTATGAAGAAAACATGCAAGAAGAATACCCATAATGTTTTGTCAATTTTGAAGAAAGTAGAATGAAAGACTCCATTTTGAGCAACAAGAGTTCTAAAACAACATCTCAGAGTCCTATCCAACCTATGTTGGGGGACCTGATAAAAGAATGGAACATTCCTTGGGTTATCCATGATAAACAAATAGTGCATTCCTTGGGTTATCCATGATAAACAAAAAGTGCATTCCTTGGGTTAGCAGATTGAGAGGAACATGAGATTATGGTTGGAACTGTTGTTGAAGTTGTAAAATTGAAGAATTTTATTTTTTTAAGCATTGTGATGTAAATTTGTATATATATGTATATCAACATAGTGTGCATAAAGGAAGATGCAAAATTGTAGAGGAGGGGGAATGTAACATCCCTACTATAATCTCCATTTTAATTAATGCTTAATGTAGATATAATGTGTGGCTACAACCAAGTGATGTATATGCAAATTGTATTTCTGAATTTAATAATAAAATGTGACTCCAATTGCTGGGGGAAATGGACAAAGATAGGGGATAAATTAATCTACAAGAAAGGGGATAGTATAGGAAGATGTCTAAGATGGGTCCAAGGGGGGAATTACCCATGCCTATTAATTCCACCCACATTCTTGAATTTTATTACGACTATGTATTAAACATTATTTTTTGATTGAATGTTCCCAAAGTCAGTCATTGAATGCATGTAAGAGGGTGGGTGTGATAATTCACATCCCATAGTTATTGGGAGTGTGGGAGATGAGTACAATCAGCTTGGGGAAATAGATCTTGGAGCTGGAGAAACCATGGAGGAAAATTTTGGAGCATGCTGGATCATTTTGGAGTTGAATATTGAAGAGTCAGGTTGTCAGGCTTGAAGAGTGAACACCTTTGTGAGTTGCACTGTAACAACAAGTGTTGATCTTGTTGTTGGTAGTTTTTCTAGTAGTGAGTTACCTTGATTTCCTAGTAGATATATTCCTCATTACATGTTCTAGAGAGACCTTGATAAAAAAATGGGACTCACAAGTGTAACATACCCAACCACCAGCAGGCTAGGCACACTACCTCAAAAACACACTTCTAAACTGATCTCGAAATCTGGAAATAATTAATTCGAAATAAAGCATGAAAAAATGCAATAACCACACATGCAGTAATCAAGATTCATGCTAAACCATCCAAGAAAGAAACAACATGCCATGCACAACAAAAACCACTAATCATGCACATCAAATACATCTCAGAGATAAATATACATAATGGAATATAAATTATGTAGAAAACCCAAAGAGAACTTATCTTTAATTAAACCATCATCAACTAGGTGTAGACCAAGGATGCTCCTCCAAACCATAGACATTGTTGTTCCAATTCTCAATAGAAGGTCACCCCCGAGCCAGAGCTATGAATCCACAAGGATGGACCCTGGGAAAATTTAAAACACATGGAAGTTGGCTATTTAGCTCTCAAGTTTTCCTAACCACACAACAATCCTAGTTTCCATCTCTATCTCCCCTTCATCCTGCACAACCCAAAGAAACAAACCCTTTTCTTTGCCATGCATTACCTCAGGTTGTTCCATTTATCTCCAGGGATGCAATGCTACTATTAAGGAAATATCCATGCTGAAGACTCCAAGGATTCTCAGTTGTGATAGTTCTTTCATAAATACCATCAATATCATGCCCAGATGCATCCATTCCAACCTGGAATGATAAGTAATTCCTCACAACCATCTCACAATGACTCTCCTCCTCCTACCATGTGTTTCCATGCTCATCCCAAGAGCACACGAATTAGCAATAGTGAGATGAGGAATTCTCAAAATGAAATGATTAACCAAGAAAAACCCACGTCCAGGTGTTATCCACATTTTTGGTTATCAAGATGATATTATGATCATGTCATGATAATGGAAGATCAAACTCTTCTTTAAAGAACAATTTCCAAAAGAAGGTTACACTTATCATTTTCTCAAAATCATATTTTTGGAAAAGTTCGCAGGCTGTATATATACTCTCCTGCGAGAATCTTCATTTTCGCAGGCTGCTTTCAGTTGGATTGCGAACTTCTCG
>ML817088.1:60919-73859 GCA_009831015.1 Picea engelmannii | reverse complement strand
ATAGACTAAGTATTGAATAGATTAATGCTTTTGTTGTGATTGGTTTGTGTTGTTGTGTTTGGAACAACGCAAGAGCATCGGAGCAGAGCGAGGAACAACAGAGATTAAAGGAGAGCATTCATAAGGTATGTACTCTATCCATTTCTCTTAGTTCCATTCAATAGTTAGATCTAGGAAAAGAGTAGTATTCTGTCACGTTTTGTTCCAGATCCAGGTGGATCTTGGGGAGATTGGTCTGTGTCCGCACTCACGAATTTATCCATAAACACCAGGGTTTATATAATTACAAGAACCAAGAACCACATGGATTCCCGAAGAAGCTCATGTAACCCCTTTCTCTATTAAAACCAAAATGGGTAAATAAAATATAATAAAAAAACTTAGTCCCTTTAGCCCCCTCTCTCGTTGAATCATAGCCCCCTATCTCCTTTTCTTTTCTGTCTTGCAACCAACAATGTGTGTGTATATATATATATTACATTTCTAGACACTCTGACCCCTTTTCAACTTTAACAGATCACCAGCCTAATTCACAATTACATAATACATTCTAGTTCATAGGGATAAAAAGTGGGGGTGTTACATCCCCCTCCCCTTATTTTGACACTATCCTTAGTGCACCACATCATTCCAATGTTATTAACATTACAAATCTAGGCTCTGTATCCTTTGCTTTGTCGAGGAAGTACAGCCAATGCTTATATACATAGGCACTCCAGCCTAAAAATAAACATGTATACATAGGCACTTCGGCCCAAAACATGTATAATGATCTTTAAAATTTATAATTATGGCAGTAGTTCCATCCAACAAGTTCTCCTTCCATGTTAGTTTGCACAACCCAAAGCAATGAACCCCCTTTATTTGCCATGCAATCCCTTGGGTTGTTCCACTTCTCTCCAGGGCTCTAGTGCACTCAATCAAGAAGTTTCAGAGATGTGGCTCCAAGAACTCTAACTACAAAAATTCCATTGGACTTTCTTCACTCTATGCCTTAATCATTGATCTTGATTTTATTCTAGTGATATTTTTCTTGAGCTTCCATCTTCCATAGCCAACATCTCATTTGTATTACAAACTTATAGTCATCATGACGTATCATTATAACAATTTTCAATCATAAATGTCAAATCTGTTATATACAAGAAAACAAAATTTCTAGGCATGAGCTTCCTGCTCATAATTTGTTTGGCTCTTGCAGCTGCAGGCATCACCCAATATCATTATTCCTACAATTTTCTCAACCTTCAATCAACCAAACCAATTGTTAGCATATCATAACAATTTTTTATTTCTTAAATATGTTTATATACATGAAATAAAATTTCCCCAACATGAGAATTTTTCTCATAATGCTTGGCTCTGTAGCTATAGATATCAATATTCCTTATGGGATGACATCATGCCATATCCAAGACCATTATTACTGCAATTCCCTCAATTTATGTGCAACCAAACATATTGTCGGTAATTTTTAAATTCCAATTTCCAAAAAAAAATATACAGAAAAATAAAATTTCTAGACATGAGCTTCTTCTTAGAATGTTTGGCTCTTGTAGCAATATGCATTAGTATTATTTATGGGCTTACAATTCTACCATATACAAAACCATTCTTGCTGCAATTTTCTCAACTTTCTTGTAGCCAAACAAGATTGTTAATACTCTTGCACATTTTCAATAGTTCATGAAATGATCTCATAATTGAAATTTACCAACAATAATCATTTCCAGCCATTATTGACATTAAAATCGAATTCAACTATTAACTGGAATGAAGCCATCATTATATATACATGTATTATCAACCAATATTTTCTTTCATCTAGTCATCAATATTTTTATTACTCAGTTTCCTCAACAGAGCTTTTTTGTAACTCACCATTATATAACTACTCTAACCTGCAACTTTCTTGTTGCATTATCTAACAGCTCCAGAATTTTTTTCAACTTCATGAGTCAGCAAAACTCACATCATTTTAGTTGTTAGCATAATAATTTATATTTCATATATACATGTATTCACCAAAATGCATTCAACAATTCCTTTAATATTATGACTTGTGACATTTTCAACAACTCCAAAAGTGATCTCAGAACTGTAACAACAACAATCCATTCACCTTCTTCTAGTATTCATATTAAATATAATGCAATTATTCATCATTATGTGTTTTCATCACAACATGTTTTTCATAAATGCAACAAATAATTACTAATAAAATAACAATAAATGTGTCAATACCCATGGTCACATCTACACAATGCATCCATGCATTGACTACATAATACCACACAACTATGTCATGCATTCCACCATGATGAGTTGGAAGGTCTGGCCAATGCCTCAACACATCATCTAAACTCTTCCCAATATTGTCTGACTATTTGGATACCTTCCTCTTCAACCCATACACAAGGAAATATAATTCCTAATTTCTCTTCAGTGTCGATAAAAAGGGTGCAATCCAAACATTATCCATACAAGGGAAGCCATTGAGCACTCACATAGTGCTATATCCCTTTTGTATCAAACCATATCATGGTCTCACACATGAATAGCGCTATGGATATTCATTGTTATCGAAGGAGTATGTATCCTAAATTAACCCGGTTATGATCTCATAACCAATCATAATACAATATGCAACTAAATTTTATCTAAATGCATTCTAGCATCAACAACATTTACATAATCTAGGCATGTTGTGCCCCCATAACATTCTCCCAATTTTATTTTCTTAGTCTCTATCCGAGACAAGAAATTGGGTCCCCCTTTAATTCTTCCAATTAGAACCCTCTCTCTCTCTCTCTCTCTCTCTCTCTCTCTCGTGACAATAGATACGCCCAAGTTATCCTCACCCTACCTCACTTTACCACTCCTGGTTACTCCTCAGATCACTTATACCCAACGATCCACACTTCGGTGAGTCCCGTCTTCCTGCGTTGATACATAACGTTCTGACACGTGCATCCTTCTTCCACCTTTTCATTGACATACAATTGTGTTTTTTAATCAGTTCATCATCCACCTTCATTTGAACTTGGCCAACGTGTTATCGCGCTTATGCCAAACCTCACTGACTCACATCTTCATTGTCAGTGAAATTTGCATGATCAATGTCATCTCATAGATATTGGTCACATTGTTATATTCATCATGTGCACGCGTTTAACCAGCTAACTCACTTCTACTCATGTTGTTTCATCACATAACAATGATGTTCTCTCCCTTTCACTTCATTACATTGCTTATTGACGCGATTCACCTCTTCTTCCCGACACACTACCTGTTGAAAAGTTCCCTTCTCTTGTCGCAAATGAATCAACGAAGGGATTTCAATCCCTCATCATCGTCGATCATATCGAGGAAAATCTACTTCCTCTCACCAATGTTGATCAGGTCAGCGTATCCCACTTTCGCCTTAAGGCTTATCTCGTCACCCTGCCAGCTTAGATTCCTTCTTGTTGCATTCATCAATCAATATACTTACATTTCCAATGATTAAACTCTCCATGTATATCTAGACAGTTGGTCTTTAATTTCTTATCTCAACTATTTCTCTTCATATCATAGTCATAATCAATTTTTAGTGTTCCCAGTGGATTTCTTCACGTACATGGTACTAGCTGGTTTATTTTGCATTTCTTGATGTTACAACTAAATCTTCATTGTGGAAGCATCACATAGAATAATATGGTTAATAATAAAACATACAGATCTTATGTTGGTTCTAAAATTCACTTTGGGAGAATTATGGTCCTTTCAACTAAAATTCACTTTGGGAGAAATATGGTCCTTTCAGCTAAAATTCACTTTGGACGTCAGTTGGTAGTTTTGGAGGATTTATAACTTTGTGCTATTAATGCACAACCTCATTCTTAATGGATGTATCAAAATCATGTACATCACAAATGACCTAGAAACTAATGAAATTAAATTTGGATGAAGAAACAAAAAATGTGGGACCCTAACTTTTATTAAAAATGCCTTTGGGCGCATTTTTCGGCATCTGTCAAAGTGATATTTTTATTCATGAAACAAGATAATTTTAATATTCTCGCCATTAAAATTCCAATGCAAATGAAAAAATCGAAATCCGAGGTTCGAAAGTGCCAAAATGATTGTCTAGGATTTCCCGCTAGGAAAGCCTCGATATTTGTGGCCATCATTAGAAATGGAACCACTCAAATGATATAACAACATGTTCAATTACACCCGGATGGGGTGACACTTGGAAAGAGGAGGGGGATAGGTGGAAGGCACAATTGGCGGGGGGATTCAATGCCCTAAGCCGCCACCCTCGAATCAATTAATTCCCCATGGTGTTCACCATAAGGGACATTAACTCAGTGCGCCTACAGGAGCTTTCGGAGGATCGAGCTAGCTAGGACACTGGTACTAGACGCTTGAACCAGTCCCGTCAGCCTTCAATGGTAATGGGAGGGGCATCAATGGCTCCCAACGGTGTTAAAAATGACCAAGGCGCGCATTCTTACCTGTTGTTTGCAAGATACCACCTCTGCTTAGTGTTTCTTGGCCTCTTTGCCTGCCTCTTGTGCGACCTCCGTAACTCCCTCGACCATAATCGCCCTCACTCTCTGGTTCTCATCGTGTCTTAGGATAGAGGCAAGCCTAGGCATTCCACCAGGAACAAGAATGCCTACACCTGTGAAAACCGACTCACAACCTCTAAGCGAGCCCTGATTTCCCATTTTAGCCATCCCCATAGACCCTCCAACAACGCTCAGTCCACCCTGCGCATTCCAAAAGTGGAAAACCCACCTACCTCACCCCAGAATCAAGCTCAGTCTCCCCTTCGCATTCCCAAAATGGAGACCTCATCCCTCACTGAGCATTCTCCTTCGCCACCCCAACACTCATCGACTATCCTCAACACAATCAAAGAGGAGGCACGTCCCTCTCTTCAGCATCCAGGCACGAAGTTGGATGACATTGAGCCACCTTCAACTCCACAACTAGGCCTGAACCTGGTGAAAATGGAAGGGTCTCCCCCCAAGGCAAGCCTCCCAAACCCTTCTACCTCCCATGACTTTCATCCTCACTCGTGGGAAAGAGGTTGCATTGTGGAGGAGGAAATCCCCCCAAGTTGGCAACTGACAGGATATGGGGAAAACCCAATTACAAAAGAAGATACAGGCAAGGATGGTGGTGAGGAAGGCTCTCACCACACCTATCATCTAGCAATGGAGCATCTGGAGCTTCACTTTGACATCCAACAGTGGCAGGACAAGCAGGTGCATGGCCAAAGGACCATCCATCAATGACTGGATCTGTTGTTCGAAGCACTCTCAGACGCCCAACCACATGCACAATGCCCCACCTGTAAGAAGAAGTTTGTCCCAGTCTACATCGTCCATGGACATCCAGGTTCCCCAAAGGCTTGACGTGGCCCACCCCTGTCTCTGGTTCTTGTCAATTACCATTTTTAGAATGAATAGAAATTTTCTTTTTACTCTTTTTTATAGTTTTGTAACCATCATAGTAATGGTGTCTCTGAATGAAGTCTTTCCTAGGCTAGCTAGTGGGAACAAAGTTCCTGTTGAAATTCTCAGGTTTTGCTCCAATTTTTCTAAATTGAAAATATGTCATTATCGACATATCACCACTTGGAGCCACCTGTTCTGGTTTCCCTTATGTGGTGGAACAGGTGGCTGGCAAACAATATACAGGTGTACATTCATGATGATATAATACAAGGATCTCTTTCTTTATTTAAAAAAAAAACATGTTCAATTATCTTGATAGAAACATTTTTTTGTGCTCTCCACGTTGCAAAAAATGGTACCTCAATCAAGCATCATATGAGGAAATTATAATCTTTTGAACTCAAGGTCTCATTGTCTCTTACCAGTTCAACACTTGGAATTTTTCCAATTTTTTTTTCCCTAGAAGGAGGAGTTCTCTTCAACTTTTCCAAGTTGCTCGAACGAGTTCCCTTCAACTCTTCTAAGCTGCTCGGAGGAGTTTCCTTCAAAGCCTTCGAGCAAGTTCACAAAAGTTGTTAAGAAAGCCTCCAAGCAATTTCAGAGAATTTGTTAACAAATTCTTTGATTAGGTTGAAGGAGTTTTCATCAAATCCTCCGAGCAGGTCAGAGGACCTATTATCAACTCCTCTGAGCAAAATATAATTATCTCTCGTAAATCGACCATAACTTTTCACTCGGGTGTTTGTTTTGCAACTTTTTTATACCGTTAGAAAGGTATTTCATAGATATACGAATTTTTAGTTATGTGATTTGATAAATTCCTAATTCATGGGACACATATTCCATTTTAGAAGAGTTACCATCAAGGTCGTAGGAGTTAGTTCAAACTCCTCCGAGCAGAAGAAGACTAAATTTCGTAAAATAGTCATAACATTTTGCTCAACTGTCTTTTTCGCATGTTCTTTATACTGTTGGAAAGGTCTCTTCGAGATCTACAAATTCCTAGTTATATGATTTGAGAAATTTGTTGGATTACTCAGAGGGGGGGTGTGAATTGGTAATGAGAAATTATACCAATTATTAATCTGTTAAACCAAAAAGTATATTCTTTTACTTATTCAACCATGTCCATATGTTCATCATCAATATCTTACTATATCATAAGCATTAACATTCATTAGTGCATAATAAGCAATAATAAACACATCCACACAATGCACAGTAGACCAATATTTATGTGGAAACCTAATGCGGGAGAAAACCACATACTGTTTTTATTATATGTCAAGAATTACATTCAAGGAAGTACCAACTTCCAATTCTCCAGCTACAACTGGAAGGAGGATACAACCCCCTATGTTCTCCGGCTACAACCGGAAGGTGGCTACAACCACCTAGTTTCTCAGGCTAAAACCTAAGGGAAGCTCCAACTCCCCAATTCTCTAACTACAACCAGAAGGAGGCTACAACCCCCTATGTTCTTCGGCTACAACTGGAAGGTGGCTACAACCACCTATCATTTCCTTGTCCAACCTCCCTAAAATATAAGTAGAATGATGGAACCACTGTCACACTATGACTGTGAGATATACTCCTGTAAACCTATACCAATCAACCTGCACCAAACAACCTATAACAACTTGTACCAATAACTTGTGCCAACATGTACCATACATCAACCTGTACCATAAACAAGTGCATCAACCATGCACCAAACATGTACAAATAACCTGTCACAATAACCTATCCAAACAACCTATCGCAACAACTTGTCTCATCAATCTTATCAACCAAATCAGATCTACTCACCAAGATCAATCACCAAGACAACTCTCAACAATATGCATAATATCACCAAGATGTGCATCAACTAATCATAACACAACAACTCATAATCATCACCAAGATAAATATGTGCTTCTAATAATATACCAAGACAAGTATCTACATCATCCATAAACCATGTGTCAACAATACTACTAACAAGTGCCTCCAACCATGTACCAATCATGCATCAACTACTCATCAACTATGAATCATCAATATGTACCAACATTATCAACTATACACCTCATGTATGTTCCAACTCATCAACTACTTGTTTGAACCATGTACCCAGTATGTACCAATCATGCATCAACTACTCATCAACTATGACTCATCAAGATGTACCAACATCATCAACTATACACCTCATGTATGTGACAACTCGTCAACTACTTGTCTCAACCATGTACCCAACATGTACCTCAACCATATACCAATATAACCATAAAAAATTTCTCTAGCAACCAAATACCATAAACCATTACATCAAACCATGTGCCACAACCTCATTGTTATACAACCTCTAACTGTAACATACCTCAACCAAAATACCTCAACAATTTCATCATCCAAATATGATTTGTAACTTTGTAACAAACCTAGTGTATATGAACACATATTTGCAAACCTTCCTTAACTTTAACAACAAGAGACTAGAATTTTCATAAAACTTTACTTTAGTCTCACATGACTAATTTTGGATTAGTCAAAAACCCTAACTTGAAATAATCATAAATATGTACCTGTAATGAATAAATATATGAAAATAGTACACAATGTTCTTCAGTGGCTTTTATGCAATTCCTCCAGGTTTCACTACTTGGAACCTCTCAGAAAGTGAGTTATAGCAAATATGACATACCTTGTTGAATTATGTCTTATTATAGAGAGAAAACTTGTAGAGTGTGCCCTGCACGAAATATTTGTTGTATATGGTACACAAAATACTACAGACTATACTCTAACCAATACATTTGGTCTTACTGAATTTGGATCTATTATGAAGAATTTATGACATTTTTTCCTGAAACACTTGTTTTAGACTAATTTCAAGACTAGCCACAAACCCTATTTTCCATGGAGTGTAACTCAAAAAATACAATGATCTACAAGATGAAATTTTTATCACAATTACTTGGATATGTTTTCTCAACATCCTTTAGATTTCACTATCTGAATCATTGTAGAAAACACGTTATTGCGAAAATGGTGAGATGACCTGTAAATAACATACCTTAGAAATTGTAATCAAAAGACTTTATCCCCCTTTGAATTTCGGCCTTGTTTACTTCACCTTCCCTCTAAAATTCGCCTTAGATATCCTTTGGTTACCTAATTCACTTGTAGATATTCAATATGCTCAAATGGATACAAATGGGAGACCCTTGCTCTCTTATTTATACTCTCCAAGTAGTTTCCTCTAGACATATCCACTTAATCACTTTGTTCACTAAGCCACTTTGTCCACTTAACAACTTTGACTACTTTATTATTTAAATAATTTCTCTTTACTCAAAACTTCTTGTTGCAATTAATTTTTATATAATTATTCAATTCATAGCTTCTTTTCCTTTAAATAACTTCTTGTTGCAACCACTTTATTATTTAATTTATTTCTTGGTCAACCACTTTGACTATTCAATCTTCTCATCACAATTGCTTTACCATAATTACCAAAATCACAAATTATTGTTGCAACTAATTTATTTTTAATTATTTGATTAATGCAACAACTATACCCATGATTAACTTACAGTTTCACCCACTTTGACTAGTCAACTTCTACTAGGAGTTTCTAGAGTAATTTGATTTATTTGACCTTCTAGGGGCTTGTAGATAACTCATGAGGGTTCTCCAACTTCACAAGCCCATAACTCTCTAACCGTGAGAAGTTATGTGACGTTCCACATATCACCAGAAATTGCATGACATGTACTATCCATCTAGAATAGTCTTACCTATAAATTCATTGATCTTCATGCCATTATACCTCAAAGAGACTTGGGTCCCTTACCCATGCCTTTGTGCTACCATAATTCGCTACCAGACTTCTCCAAGGGTTGACATCAATCACTAAGGGTTGACATCAATCTACAATATCACTCTCCAATGGTTGACATCAATGACAACCAATAATCCATACCAATTGTCCATCAACCTAAGCCAATTGTCTGATAATCTCCCCCTTTGGCATTGATGGAAACGCTTAGTCATGATAGCATTCATTCTTATATTCCTCATCAATGTTTCTATCTCTCCTCCTTTGACATAAATGGAAAAGGGTCTTTCCCTTTGGGGCTGCTCCACTGAATAAACTCTCCTTGGGGTTGCTCCCCCTGTCTACATGCCTTTGATTTTTCTTTGTGTTTATAAGTCTCTGATTACTCTCTCTCCCTTCATATGAATAATATCTCCCCCTTTGACAAAGTGTGTCACTCTGATGCAACACTGAAGTCATATCGTTCATTCTTCCCTTGTGACAATCTCTCCCCTTGGAAACATACCTCTATTCTTACCTCTTTGTCTGACAACTTATCTAAATGATATTTATACCTATCTTTTTGGTTCTGTTTCTATCTCTTGACTTCTCTACAAGATGTTGTGTAGAAAAATATAAGTCTTCCTGTACCTGTTTCCTTTTGGAGTTATTGTCCACTGGTTCTTCCTTGTATAATCAACTGACATATATGAAAATCATTGAAGAAAAAGCATTCAAATATTCATGTGTAATTATAATCCATTATGATAATGTTCCTTTATCTTTGAACCACTCTCTGAAAAAATCTATGAATCCATGCTCTCATCCACTGTTATATATCTTTCCAAACCTACTAAGTGTTCTTATGAATCTATCTCTGTCCATATTTTCCAATATTTTGCTACACAACTATCCATAATTTTGACAAATATGTCACGGTACTATCATGAAGTATTCACTGCTACAATTGATTAATATATCATATTGTACTTCTGCTAACTAACTGCTCTGAATCTGTCCACTCAAACTCTGCAAGCTGCTCGAAGGATGGTTCTCTGGTATGTCTCAGCTACTGGATAGACTCCCCATCTATTATTCATATTAATTGGGAGTCTCTAAGCCGGATGGCTAAGAACAATTCCTTCTCTGATGCGTATTCATCATCATCTTCATTGGTATATTCATCATCTCTCTGAGCTCTGACTTCTTTCTTTTTGTCTATGGATTCATCTTTCACTACAATACCTGAAAGTAAAATCTCTTAAATCTATTCCTTATTTACATGTCCTTCTTTTCTTTCATTTATTTTCCAAACCTTTATGTATCTGACATATTTCTTTTTCTCTGTAGATTTTTCTTCATCTCATTTTATTGTCAATCTTGTGATCTCTGGGACCTGTTCTTTGTTCACCTATTCTTCCTGTTTTCTTATCCATACTTTCTTATATCTGATATCAATGTTCTCTTTCATGGAAGTATCGATCATGCTTCTACAATCACAAGCTATGTGTCCATAGTTATGAAATTTGTAACATTCAATGTTATGTGGGGCCACATAGGCATTTCTTTCTTGAACATTTGTTTTATAATCCCTGCAATCTGCAACCTTATGTCCAAAGTTAGTACAATAAAAACAATGACCATAAAAGAGATTTGCATACCTGGGAGTGAATGATCTTCTTTGTGGTGTAGTCCTTCTGAATTTCTTCCTTGATTGATCATGATCATGATTAAAGATTATTTGTGGCTTGAACATGGATGGTTGTTCTTGAATATGTATCTTTATTAGTTTTATTAGATTTCGGTCGACCATGATTCCTTCCTTTGAGTACTTCTGCATAACTCTTGCTTTGTTCTCCATTCTTCTTTTCTAGCAACCTAGAGTGCTTCTCTTCATTCTCTACTATTGGTGTGGATGTTTCTGTCTCTTCAATGTTCTTGTTGAGCTTGATGATTTTACTTCTCAATGTGACAACTTCTTCTTCAAGCTTCTCAACCTCTTCTTCAAGCTTCTCAACCTCTTCTTCTTTCTTTAATATTTTAGACTTCATGACTTCTTTTTTTCTCTTCACTTTTTCAAGATGGATTTTTAATGTTCTTATTTCTTCTTCAAGTACTTTCTCTTCTTGACCAAACTCTGAGTCAAGCTAGTTTAGATCGTTAGTTCTTTCCTTAAGATGATCTATCAATATCTTCTCTCTCATTTATGCTTCTTCCTTTTGTGCTACTATATTGGCTTCCAAATACTATTTTTGATCTTTAAGATTTACTTCGATCTTTCTGGCTTCTTTTAGATGAGTTCTTAAGTTCTTGATGACTTGTTGGGCTTCTTAAAAAATGTGAACACTTTCCTTTTGTTTCATCAATTCTTTATTGAGTGACTTGTTTTTTTCTCTTTCTTTTCTTAGTTCATCTAAATAACTGATCAATTATGATTCATAATTGTCTTAGTTTTCAATCTATTTTTTTGTCTCATTTCCTTCATGGCATTCCATTTCAAGATGTTCATGTTTTTCACAATTAAATAAAAAAAACATACTTCTATTGATTATGTACTCTTCATCTTCTTAATCTGGTTGAAATGGTGAACATCTTTCTTCTTGACCTATACCTACATCTTATTTGGCATTTTCTGAATCTATTATGGGTGAAAATATATATCATGTAACTTATCCCAAAGTTCTTTGGCTGATAAACATTTATCAACCTTTTCTCTTACCAGATTAGGTAATCATTCCCAGATGAAATCCTGTAACATCCCGCTCTGGCGCACTTACCAAACTTATTCTTTGAGGACACTTGCTTGCAAGTGATCTGGATTTTTATGATGATAAAACTCTTTTCTTCATTATGATGCATTAAGTTATAGGACAGGATGTTTTTACTACTTTGATGTAGACAGGTGTTGATGACTCAGTTTCATTGAGTGTGCAGGGTCTCGGACCTTGAGGATGCAGAGGCATCGGTGGAACTCCCTTGGACTCCGGATTGAGTCAGGGAGTGGGCTATTTGGGTCATTTCATTTACGGTGATATTGTTTTGTTTTGATGACATGCTATTGATTTTATGATATGTGGTTGACATGATCTGACATGGTAGTTGATGATGCAGGCTGATGATAGCTTGCCGACCAGAATCACATATGGAGTAAAGGGGCCACACACGAGTTCCAAAGAGATTGAGGGAGAGGTGTGGACATCAGCCCTGCCACAGCCTACTAGCACTCCCGCCGTGGCTCGAACTGTAGGTTAACGATTACCTAGTTCGAGAGGATCCACGATGCCGTGAGGGTNCATCAAGTCAGCGAGTGGCACCCTTGGAGCACGTGGTGCATCCTGAAGGGCACGTCACGCAAAGAAATGCAAGTCAATGAGTGGCACCCTTGGAGCACGTGGTGCATCCTGAAGGGCACGTCGCGCAAAGAAATGCAAATCAGCGAGTGGTACCCTTGGAGCACGTGGTGCATCCTGAAGGGCACGTCGCGCAACCGGAGAAAACAAGGGGAGTGGCACCCTTGGAGCACGTAGTGCGTCTTGAAGGACACGTCGCATTGATGATGATGATGAGACAACCTAGATGACCCTAGACCTTAACGCCTGATCAAATTCTTAAAAACGACTCCCCTAATTAAATTGTCGCCCTGTTCAAATCAAAACCTAAATTAAAACATCTCTAAGACAAATTT
>ML817088.1:37608-48805 GCA_009831015.1 Picea engelmannii | reverse complement strand
TTGATTATGTGTCTTGGAGGTCCTAACCTTGCAGGGTAGGACGGGCGGGTGGTCAGTTTTACTTTTGTCACTAAATGTTTGCGTTGTGCACCTTATGCCTATGGTCGTATATTGTTTGCAGTTACTCGTCGTGTGCCTTTAGTATTCTTGTGCTGAACATCGTGGTTGCGTCTTGTTGGTTGTAAAAGGGCGACGTAGAGTCAAGTGTGTTGTTACTTCTACACGCGCGCACACACCTTAAACACAATAAAAAAAATAAAAAAAAATTTGCACCTGCTACAGAGTTGTTGTCGTAATGATGAGGTAGTTTACAAATCCATTGCTATTTTGTTATTATTTTTCAATTCCTTCCTGGCTACAATCTTTTCCCTTTTTGAACTATCATATCCTGTAACAACTGATGACCAAATATAATACCCATGTGTCTATAAAAATACTTTCATCCTTCTGCTCCATATATCATACTTTAAACCATTCTGACCATTAAACAGTGGTACTCCATTCTCAGAATAATCCATGATATCCTTCCAGTGGTTAAATTTTTTCCTGAAGGAATGCACTATGATACCAATTGTTGGATTATTGAGAGGGGGGGGAGAATCGGTAATGAGAAATTATACCAATTATTAATCCTTTAAACCAAAAATTATATTCTTTTACTTATTCAACCATGTTCATCTATTCATAATAAATATCTTATTGTATCATAAGCATTAACCTTCATCAGTGCATAATAAACAATAATAAACACATCCACATAATGCACAGTACACCAATATTTACGTAGAAACTCAATGCGGGAAAAAACTATGGAATGATTTTCTTATATGTCAAGAATTACATTCAAGGAAACACCAACTTCTAATTCTCCAGCTACAACTGGAAGGAGGCTACAACCCCCTATATTCTCCAGCTACAACCAGAAGGTGGCTACAACCACCTAGTTTCTCAGGCTACAACCTGAAGGAAGCTCCAACTCCCCAATTCTCTTGATACAACCAGAAGTAGGCTACAACCCCCTATGTTCTCCGGCTACAACCAAAAGGTGGTTACAACCACCTATCCTTGCCTCGTCCAACCTCCCTGAAATATAAGTAGAATGATGGAACCACTGTCACACTATCACTATGAGATATACTGATGTAAACATGTACGAATCAACCTGCACCAAACAACCTATAAAAACTTGTACCAATAACCTATGCCAACATGTACCATACATCAACCGGTACCTCAACCTATACCATAAACAATTGCATCAACCATGCACCAAACCTGTACAAATAACCTGTCACAATAACTTGTCCAAACAACCTATCAAAACAACATGTCTAATCAATCTTATCAATAAAATCAGATGTACTCGCCAAGATCAATCACCAAGACAACTCTCAACCATATGCACAATATCCTCAAGATGTGCATCAACTAAGCATATCACAACAACTCATAATAATCACCAAGATAAATATGTGCTAATAATATACCAAGACAAGTATGTTACATCATCCATAAACCATGTGTCAACAATACTACTAACAAGTGCCTCCAACCATGTACCAAGTATGTATCAATCATGCATCAACTACTCATCAACTATGACTCATCAATATGTACCAACATCATCAACTATACACTTCATGTATGTGCCAACTCATCAACTACTTGTCTCAACCATGTACCAAGTATGTACCAATCATGCATCAACTACTCATCAACTATGACTCATCAAGATGTACCATCATCATCAACTATACACCTCATGTATGTGCCAAATAATCAACTAATTGTCTCAAACATGAACCCAACATGTATCTCAACCATATACCAAATACATATACCAATATAACCATCAAAATTTTCTCTAGCAACCAAATACCATAAACCATTACATCAAACCATGTGCCACAACCTCATTGTTATACAACCTTTATCTGTAACATACCTCAACCAAAATCCCTCATTAATTTCATCATCCAAATCTTATTTGCAACTTTGTAACAAAGTTGGTGTATATGATCACATATCTACAAACCTTCCTTAACTTTAACAACAAGAGACTAGCATTTTCGTCAAACTTTACTTTAGTCTCACATGACTAATTTTGGATTAGTCAACAACCCTAACTTGAAATAATAATAACTAGGTACCTATAATGAATAAAGATCTGAAAATAGTACACAATGTTCTTCAATGTCTTTTATGCAATTCCTCCAGGTTTCACTACATAGAACATCTCAGAAAAGGAGTTATAGCAAAAATGGCATACCTTGTTGAATTATGGCTTATTCTAAAGAGAGAACTTGTAGAGCGTTCCCTGCACAGAATATTTGTTGTATGGATATGAAAATGGTACATAGCATACTAAATACTGTACTCTAACCAATACATTTGGTCTTATTGAATTTAGATCTGTTATGAAGAATTTATGATTTTTTTACCCGAAACACCTATTTTAGACTAGTTTGAGGACTAGCCGCAAACCCTATTTTCCACGGAGTGTAACTACAAATATAAAACGACCCACAAGCTGAAATTTTTATCACAATTACTTGGATATTTTTTCTCAACGGCCTCCGTATTTCATTGTCTCAATCATTGTAGAAAAAAAGTTATTGTGAAAATGGTGAGATGACCTATAAATAATATACCTTAGAAAACATCATCAAAAGAATTTATCCTCCCTTGAATTTCGGCCTTGTTTACTTCACCTTGTATCTAAAACTCACCTTAGATATTGTTTGGTTACCTCAGTCACTTGTAGATATTCAATATGCTCAAAGGGATACAAATGGGAGACCCTTGCTTGTTTATTTATACTCTCCAAGTAGCTTCCTCTAGAAGTATCCACTTAACCACTTTGTCCACTTAGCCACTTTGTCTGCTTAACCAACTTTGTCCACTTAGCCAGTTTGTCCACTTAACCATTTTGTCCACTTAGCCAACTTTTTCCACTTATCCGCTTTGTCCACTTAACCACTTTGACTACTTTATTATTTAAATAATTTCTATTTACTCAAAACTTCTTGTTTAAACTAACTTTTATATAATTATTCAATTCATAGCTTTTTTTCCCTTAACTAACTTCTTGTTTCAACCACTTTATTATATAATTTATTTTTTGGTCAACCACTTTGACTATTCAATCTTCTCATCACAACTACTTTACCATAATTACTAAACTCACAAATTCTTGTTGCAACTAATTTATTTTTAATTATTTTCTTAATGCAACAATTATACCCATGATTAATTCCTAGTTTCACCCACTTTGACTAGTCAACTTCTTCTAGGAGTTTCTAGAGTAATTTGACTTCTTTGACCTTCTAGGGGCTTCTAGATAACTCATGAGGGTTCTCGAACTTCACAAGGCCATAACTCTCTAACCGTGAGGAGTTATGTGGCGTTCCGCATATCACCAGAAATGGACTGACATGTACTATCCATATAGAATAGTCTTACCTATAAATTCATTTATATTCATGCTCTTATACCTCAAAGAGTCTCGGTTCCCTTACCCATGCCTTTCTACTACCGGAATTCGCTACCAGGGTTCTCCAAGGGTTGAAATCAATCACTAAGGGTTGACATCAATCTACAATATCACTCTCCAATGGTTGACATCAATGAAAATCAACAATCCATACCAATTTTCCATCAACCTAAACCAACTGTATGCCAAAATTCATAACCTATGGTATACTTATTTTCGGATTAAGATATGACACATTATTGACAGCCTCAAAGAACACCATAACTCGACCGTGAGTGGAGGAACTATGAATCAAACTCTTGCAAGTTTATAAATGATACTTAAATTATTATATGCCCCATTTATTTTCATTCAAATGATTATTCTTTATAGTTTATCTAGATTTACTCTCATCTATTTTATGTTGAATGTTGTCATGTACCGAGCAAAGGAGGATCACGCTCAACATTCTCATAATGAAATCTACAACTAAAGACGATGAAAGAGAAATAACAAAATATCAACAAAGAAAGTATTAGGAAAATGTATGAAGCAGGGATCTAGAAACTCCATGATGATTGACTGCCAAACTCAGGATGACGAAGATGCCCCCACACCCAAATCTAGTCTTCATGATGCACAAGACACATATGGTCGAAATCCATGTCGACCCACTGGCGCTAGGAGACAAATTCGAAATGTAACCATTGTCCTTATCTCTCATCATTACAAAGAGGATGAGGAAAAACACTGAAAGACGAAAGGTCATTGAGGGAGACAAAAGGTCAAAGGTCTTATTGAAACTCAATAAATACTAGAATAGAACCCAGAGAAAGGGATTTTTGGATCTTCAAACATTGTACACCTCTGAAGTACTTTAGGATACAGTGTCAACTAAAATTCAAGAGTTGTCTTAAGAGTTTTCATGTATTGTTGTTGAAACCATTAATACAAAGAATCCCTCAGGGACAAATTTTGATGGAGAGAAGGACTTGCATGTGTTTTTGTTTTGTTGCAAATTATCTCAAGAAAAATGTTTATTGTTCACATGGGTTGTAAGAACATGTTTGTTTATAGACTATTCTGATGCAATATATGTCTTCTAACAATTTTGTCATTCTTTCTTATATTACATGTCCTAAGTGAATGAGTTGCTAATGTATGTGATATAGTAACTTAGACTATTCTGGTTATATATTCATGTGCATGTGTTATCTAACTTTATTTCTTCATTTCAACTATCTGGGTGAAGCTACTAGTAGATTTAATTTTATGCCACAGCTCATTCACTTACGTTAATTCACTCCTAGATAGAATAGGTTATATTAGGATTAGATTAGGATTCCATTTAGATAGTATTCATCTACATATCCCATTACACAACCACCCATCATTCACCCTCATCAGTGGACCGGGCCGCAACCCATAAAACCAACCAGTAATGGTTGTTGGGCCATAATTCAGATGAGTTCCCTATTCCAAATGGTGAGAGGTATAATTGGGACTTCTTACCGGGGATAACTCCTAACTATTGTTGAGAGAATTTGGACCCGTCAACAAGGCCTTCATCCATTACATATCAGTTTAAATCTTGAAAAATTAACTGAGGGAATTCTTACCTCAATTCCCTTCAACATTGGAAACAGTCAAATAAGTACATGCATGGCTATGACGTTATTTGATCAGTTGATATTTGTAGAATTTTGCATGATTCCTCCTCTATCCTTTTGATCACCATTCCTACCACCCTCATGGGTTTCACATAGATGGAAATCATAAGAAAAAACAATATCCACATATTTAACTATGATATATCATTTTTCTTGAATACATAATCCATCATTAGTCATACTCAATTTCCATAACATCATTATTTCATAGTAGAAAAATATTCTAAGTTCACAAGCATGTCATATGCATATCCAAGCATGTATATATACAAAAATACACATCCATATGCACCACGAATTCACTATCAGCATGCCTATTAATGCATATGCATTCTAAATTCTTTGTATGCATCATGCACTCTAGTGCGTTTCTGTTTCAATTCACTTATTTATTTATTTATTTATGTTGTAGTTGGTTGTCCTTGAATTTCTTCAGATCCTGGATTCTTTGTGTGCTCCCATTATGCTCATCTTCCCTAGTGTTCTATGGTCCGAACACTTTCCATCCAAGTTCCACTTGGTCATTATGCAATCCAACTAAGGTATTCTATTTGCAACAACTTCTCGTAGGCAGTCATACCTAAACTTTACCCTTTTATGGAACATTCTAGCACCTTGTAATGAGGTAGCTCGCAACATTTTGCCACTCTACTACCACAACAACCTTGAAACATCTTAACCATAACCACTCCACATCCTTGATATTAATTCTAACTTTCCATTAGATTATTTCATTTAACAATTCCCTATGAAGCCATACTTTTCTTACTCAATACCATTCCCAATAGAAGTCTATTTTCATTCAGTGGAACTTTTTAAATGAAAGAACCTTCATTAATCTATCTCTAATTTATGCATTGTATCTTGCTTCCACTGTGAACTTTGATATCAGAAGTGACTTTCTTTATCTGAGTAATTTTAGACAAGGTATCTAACTCATAGAAAGAAAATACTTCTAAGCACTCATGTTCTTGGCACATAGAAAATACTTCTACCTTCAAGAATATGGAGTCTTAATTTTCCTTTCTATGTCCATTAATGACATTATTCACATGTTGGTTTCATGTCCTATGTGAGGATTCTTGTTGTTGTGTCTTGCAATTCATTAAGACTCTCTAAAATATGAATAATAATTCCTTAGTTTCACTTTTCTTGAGTTCTTTATCCACTTTCCATTACTTTCCTTGTAGCTCTTTATTGCCTCAACCAAATCCTACAAGTTCTATCATGCTTCCATGACTTTGATATCCAATTATGGGCTTGAATTTATCTTGTTAGGATATTTAGACACTTAGGAGTTAGTAAGATCTACTTGGTCTATTGTGTCGTTAGGTAAAAGTGTGGTTTCTAGTATGTTTTTTTAGTATGCATTAATATGCATTTGTAGTTAGGAAATCCAATGGTCACGATATGTTCCCGACATAGAGTGATACGATAGTTCATACTCTCCTCGATCTTAACGGCCATTGATCTGTGGCTTAACACCCGATTGGTCCATGATCTCTATTTAAAGAGCATGGAGGTTCATTTTCTGATGATCGATTGTGATAAACTCTCTTGTAAAATCTCTCTGTAATCTTTTTCTTTGCATTAATAAACTGCTCGAAGTGGTCGTGTTGGTGGGGGTCGTGGATGTTTCCCCGTAGGGATTTTACCACGTGAAAACATCGGTGTGTTGATCTTTGATATGGTTATGTGAGTGGTTACTGAAGGTGTTTGTCCTCTGTTGGCATACCTGTGTTATCGAACATGGTATCAGAACCTGTTTGAAGACTTGCTCCTATTGTAGATCGAGATCGTGAAGCTGAATTTCCTCATCTCCACTTTCTATCATTTTCGTACATTTTTTGGCTGAGAGGACTGTTCCATTGTGTCCGGAGCGCTTGTTCCAGTCAAGAACACTTTTCATTTCACTCGAAAAGGTTTATGTTTGCCCAATATATGGCCATTACTGTCAGATCCAGAGGTATAAAGCATGAATACACATTTTTTTTTAAATTTTGCATAGTAGTATTTTGGTTTTATTTCAGTTTTGTTTTATTTATTTTCGGGTTGCTACTCTTTTAGATATGCGTATGCTCTTTTCCCCGTGCCCTGTGCGATCTCGGAAAATCAGAAACATATAGGAAAAGGTGCATCTTCTGAGTAAGCTAACCGAGATCTAACTCTTGTTGTCATCGAGAAGCAGAATTTTTTTCTTGTGTGAAAAGAGTTTTTTTTAGCACGCTCTCCAAGGCCGTATTCCACAACAACAACAACAACAACACCGCCAATCCTCCTTCTGAACATTACAATGTGTTTTGCTAGATCATTTGGTTAAAAGTTGCCTTATTAAGTAAGAGGTCTTGACTTCAAGTCTCTCTTTTGTTACATTTTTTGAAAAAGTTCATGCTAAAATTGTAAAGTGTACTTCACTTCAAGTATAAAAGTGAATCACTATAAGTAGCTTTAATATTTTATTTTAGAGTTATTTATTTTGCATGCAACTTTTATGTTATAAAGTAACTTCATTGTAAAAGTGATCCCCACTTATCTTTATAAAATTGGATCACTTCATAAAGCAACTTACACAATCACGTGGTCATTTGGTTACCGATTGTGCCTTTTTTAAAAAGGGCATAACTCTAACATCGAAATTCCATTTTCAGTGCCATTTTTTTTAAAACCGTATAACTTTTTGAGCTCTTTCCATCCAGATCATCAATTTCAGTTTTTAAATCCACATTATCTTCATATTTAATATGGCTTCTACAAGTATTGTCTTGCTTACCAACAACAACTACTTCCAATGGAAATCTCATATGGAAGATTTATTAAGAAGTAAAGGCTTGTACCGGATTACCTTGGAAAAGGAAAAATCACCCACTGATGCTGATAAGAAAACCAAGTGGGATAATAGGAATGACGAAGCATGTGGACTAATCAAAATTTCCATCTCTCCTGATTTAAGGTACCACCTTCAAGATATTGATGACCCCAAAGAATCCTGGAACACGATTGAATCTCTGTTTGGTAAACTCAATATTATTCAAGCACAACAATTAGAAAATCAAATACTGACCTTGATTCCAAATGATTTTTCTTGCCTTGAAGACTATCTATCTAGGTTTAAAACACTCAGAATTTTATGTGAAGAATGTAAGTTAAAGATGGAGGAAGAGCATTGCATCTATCTTATTCTTTCTAAGCTAGGTAGTGCATATTCTTTGTTTGTATCTACTTTTTATGCCATGAGAGAGACTCTAGGGGAAGAAGGTTATGAAACACCCACTCTTGAGTCATTTTCTGCTTCTTTGATTTGAGAGGAAAATGAGCTTGTACAATTTGGAGTGATCAACACTACAGGTCCCTCCAACAAAGCCTTAGTTGCCCAGCAGAAAGATAAACCCAAGTATCCCAAAAAGAAACATCCTCGCTACAACAAAAAAACAACATAAGGGTCCCAAACCTGCTTAGACAGCTTCAGCTCCTACTGGTGACAAAGGAGAAAAATATAAAAGTAAGAATACTAACAGACATTGCAACTTTTGTGATAAATATGGTCATGATGAGTCCAAATGTTTCAAGAAGATGGAATCTTTAGAAGCAACGGTGAAGAAGCAGAACATCAGTCTTGATTCTACTTCTTCTTCTCACGAACATGCACTTTCTTCTTCTGGTTTCTCCTTCAAATCAAATTCTACTACTACTTCTTCTTCTGATGAGTGGCTTATTGATTCAGGATCATCTTATCATATGGCTAAGGATAAAGCCATATTTTCTGCTCTAAATGAATGTAACACCAAGAAAATATTTGTTGGTGACGATAGATCTCTTAGTTTTGTAGGATCTGGAACAGTTCAAGTAGATAATGGTCATTTCAATGATGTATTATGTGCTCCAAGTCTTTCTTGTAACCTTCTATCAGTATATCAAATCACTCATTCAGGTAAAGGTAAAACTGTCGAGTTTTCACATCACCAAGTTGTAATCAAGGATCTAAAAGATCCTAAGCATGTTCTTGCAACTGGAATTGTTGATGATATTACCAGGTTGTACAAGTTTGACAACTTTGGGTCATCATTTTTTGTTGCTCATAGCGATGACTTGAGCAAACTTTGGCATGAACGGTTTGGTCATCTAAACTATCGCTCGTTGCAGCAACTATGTAATCAACAGATGGTGACTATTCCTCCTCTTGTTTCATGCAGAGATGGTGTTTGTGTCGGTTGTGTTCTTGGAAAACATCATCATGACAGTTTTGACAAACGTGCCTCTTGGCATGCCTTGGGTCCTTTGCAACTTGTTCACAGTGATTTGTGTGGTCCACTTTCTTCTCCTTCTTTTTCTGAGTGCAAGTATTTCTTAACTTTCATTGATGACTTTTTCAGACGTACTTGGGTTTACTTATTAAAACTCAAGAGTGAAGTTTTTGACAAGTTTTTGGCCTACAAGGCCCTAGTAGAAAAGCAATCTGGACATCAAATTCAAAGGTTAAGAACAGATAATGGAGGCGAATATGTGAACAATACTTTTACAAACTACTGCACTACACAGGGAATCCAAATGCAACACACTGTTCCATATACACCACAACAAAATGGTGTTGCTAAGAGAAAGAACCGCACATTAAATGAAATGGCTAATTGTATGATCCAATCTAAGGGATTGAGTCTAAAGTATTGGGCGGAAGCCATCAACTGTGCAAATTACATAGTAAATTGCACTCCCACAAAGGATCTTAAAAATATAACACCGGAAGAAGCTTGGACTAAAATTAAACCAGATGTAAGTCACTTCTGTGTATTTGGCAGTATAGCATGGGCTCACATTCCTGATGATAAAAGGAAAGAATTGCAGCCTAAAAGTGAGAAGTGTATATTTGTTGGTTATTCTTGTAATGGCTGGGTTTAATTTTACATCCATTTAGTTTGATAAACTAAGACAGTAATTTCCTAACACAGTCATTTATAACAGTAACTTCCGTAACTCAAATTTTACTATGAATAATAAAAAAAAAAAATCTAACATAATACAACAATGCATAAATTTTAGAGAAATACCTTAACTCTGATGCTAATAATCCTTCCTGTTGTCCGCAACTTGCTTCCTTCCCGCTTCTTTAGAACACTACCCAAAACCATCCTCCCTGCCGACTAGTTAGCTCCCTAGCCCCAGGATATCAACGGATATCCTGGCCCTCCATGCCCAAAACCCCCAGCAACCCCGGTGCACTATACTCCCAATGTTTCACCTCCCTCTCTACAATACAGAGCTCCCAAAATCCATGGTCAACTCCCGTTGAATCATTCCCCTTCCAACTCCTTCCCCCTCCTTATCCCTCCTTCACTGACTCCCCCCCGCATTTACCTCCTCACCTAACTCCTTTATTACCCTTATCCATTCCCATTAATTCTTTTATCTTCTCAGGATTCTTATTTTATCCCTTGTTGTATACGCAACCATTTTATATCATATTCCATTAATCCATTAAATCCATCACGTAAGTTATTAAATGTAGTTTGTAGTTAAGTTATTAATTAATTAATTACAATTATGTCATTTAATTAATTAATAACTCACTTACTTAATATAATTAAATCATCTTTGTTTAATTAATACCTTGTTAACATAATTAATTCATTAATTAGTTTTACTTTATAATTTCTTAAACATTTATCCAACTAGGGTCATTACATACACCCACCCTTCAGGAAACTTCGTCCCGAAGTTAAGGTATCTTATGGTACAACAGAAAAGAGCATGGTTCACACCTTCATAACAAGTAACTAACATTATCAGTAAGTAAGTCAAGAAAGCTCATACATACTAGTGTATATGTACAAAAATGCATGTGTAGCTAGTACATGCAAATCTCGTGCACGTACTAATAATCACAACTGTCATCCTTTAGTATTTTATGTATGCATCCATTCCAGTTAGCAAGACTAGTCTTTTATAAAAGACAACAGTCAATTAATTGTGTGAGAATTCGTTTAATTACAATTGTTCGGTTCAATAATTTATTTTAAACAACGGTGGTTAGTTACATAATAATGAATATTCATATATACAA
>ML817088.1:22380-33571 GCA_009831015.1 Picea engelmannii | reverse complement strand
GGCGGTTATTAACTGATGCATAAATATGGTGGCTGCTACTTGCTCTCCCCATCGGCGCCTTTCCTTCTCTATGCACGAACCCTGATTGTAACTCCGGCCAGTCACGCTGGTAATGGGGTCCCCTGCACCCCCAACAGGTAACACCAGATTGAACCTGTGCATTGTTATGTGTTTGTCTTTGAAATGAGTTCCTTCCCCTGGAACCCCTGCCCCTACTCATTGTTCCCTGAGATGGTCGTGGTCCTGTCTGCACTGTTGGCGATGAACGAGATGTTGCACTCGCTGCCATTGAAATCCCTGTAGCTACTGTCCTTGGCGCGAATCTGTTGCCATAAGGTGGTGGCCTTGAGCCCCCTCCCCTAGGAAATGTCCACGGGGCCTTTCCTACGAACCCCGGGCGATGCGGAAATGTCGATCTTGCACCCCCAGTCAAGTTCATATGTTCTTCCATGTAACGCGCATTTTCCACCGCCTCCGCTACTGAAGACGGCTTCCACATCCTCACCATAGCTCTTATCCTATGGTTCAATCCATAGATGAAGCGCTCTGCCTGTCGTTGGCCACTATCCATATACAACACATATTTGACCAGTTCCATAAACCTGATCTCATATTCTTCTACCGTTTTGTTTCCCTATACTAAAGCATGAAATGCCCCAACCTGTTGTTCCTCGTAGTATGCTGGTAGATATTTCCTTCTGAACCTCTCCTCGAAAAGTTCTCAAGATACCGTGTCTGGGGTAAGGTGCAGTTGTTTTTCCAGGTTACCCCATCAGTTCAGGGCGATGTCTCTTAACTGAAAAATGGATATCTTCGCCTTTTAATTGGACGCATAGTCCCTTAGGGCAAAACACCTGGTCATGCCTTCCAACCAGGCTTCCGTGCATTCACTGGCGTGACCCCCGGCAAACTTCGGAAGTTTGATCTTCTGCAACTCTCGTGTGATATCTTTAGGTGGAGGTCCTCCCCCTGAATCCCTTGACGCTTCTGGATTACCCATTCCAGACAGTGGGGGTTCCACTTCAGTCCCTGTCGGTTGTCGCCCCTTTAAAGTCTCGTTTATGGCTTCCAACGAGCGCAGTATGAGGGCTAGTTCGGGCGATGGTGGTGGTGGCGCTGGCGGTGTTGGCGGTGCTTGCGGCGATGCTCCCCTGCCTTGACTCCCTCGAGTCCTGACCATCCTGTATGCTTTGACCTGCATCCACCAAAGTTGTCAGGGTGAGTTCCAGGATGTTTCAAATTGGTGTTACTAAAACTAGAAATAGGGTTAGGCGTAAGTTTTCTTTACTTGTCTGTAAACAGACGTTACTCCATTAAGGGATTGGCTAGGTTAGGGTTAGGTTTAAGCATCTAAGCTTCGTTTCTTCTCCCCTACGAAAATAACTATTGGTTCCTTTGCCCTGTAGATACGCTAGCTTTGCGCCTTACTTGCCACTTTCTAGTCTTACTCTCCTAGTGCATATGCCGCCTCCTTCCCGCTTGTCCTAGTCTGAGCTCCTTTAATTTACGCTTACAACTTGATTAAAAATGACTCCCGACCTTATGTTTATTAATTTACGTCGATATGCGTACACCCGCGCTATGTACCTTTCGGCGTTAGCGTTCTTCTTAAGACGTCGTGTTGAGCACATACATCCCTTTGTGGGCTCCTCCATTTATGTCTTTGGCGCTTGATAGCTAGGCATGTGGTCTTGGGTATGACAATTAAAATATTTAAATGTGAAATTATTTGTAAAAGAAACAACGCATGGCGCGTTGGTAGGGCGGCCATTGTCAAAGCTTTGCACGGTGGGGAGGTATGAGGTTCAATCCTCGCGCACTTCATAAATTTCTCTTAGCCTTATCCAACTTTTTTTTTATATAATATTAATTTATTTAAATTAAAACTTACACTAGCTTATTAAATTATTAATTTATATATATATATTTTTTTCTTTTAAATAAATAAAAAAATTGCTATTTAAACCATGAGATTTAAATTTAATAAAGGTTATTAAATTTACGATTTATGAGTAATTAAATTTAAAAAGTTAATTTTACATATGTAATAATAATAATAAAAAAAATAACAAAAATAAGAATAAAATAAATCAATAAATAAAATATTAAAAGAAGTCAAATCGGGCACGCATGAAGCCCACGTGCCCGCTTCCTCCAAAATAATCCTACGCCTATCTCTCCAAACCCTACGCGTCCTTCAAACCTAACACTCCATAACTATCGCCTCTCTCCTCCGCGGCCTCTCGCCTCTTCCTCTACTCTTGGCGTTGGTGTTGGTCTGGTTGTTAGTGATCAAGTCGATCAGCTCCTGACTTAACTACTCATGCTGCCATTGCAAGGCGTATATTCTTCTTAATTTGGAAGTTAGGGTTTTAAAAAAAAATAACTCTACACAGGAAGAGTAGACGATCTACAGAGATTCAGGCTGTTGCCAACGATAATGGAACATAAGATATTGTTGTTATATCGCTATTTTTTTTGTTTTTCTTAAGGTGGGCGTTGAGGATATTTCGTTTCATTGGTGTAAAAATCAACTTTAGAGCAACATTAGATAGCTTGAGTATTATTTTCTTTTTTACACTCTATTTTTTTGGGGCTGAACAGTAGAAAATACAGGACTCCGAATTCTAATGGTGATAGGCCTGGTGATTCAGGTGACGAAGCTTTTGGAGGAGCACTGCCATATCAACAACCGAAAGTAGCAGAATAGAGGCGAGGTGAGGGCAGGGCATGGGATCAGAACATCACTTCCCTCCTCCACAACCGCTCCATCATTTTATTTCTTTGTTCATGGGATTCGATCGCGTGACCTCTTGCGGCCGAGCTTACGAACACAAAATGATGCGGAGAAATTGTAAATGATTTCTCTGATTCGGACCAGGCTTCGACCATGTCTCTTTTTTTTTCTCACTGTTCTCCGCTTACTTCATAAGGCCTTTAGTTTCGGCCATGGTGAACCGGGTATTCTCGTCGAACATTATTTTTTTTTCGTTAAATTGGAAAGCTGCCTGCCTTCAAATTTCGATTTGTCTGTAACAAATAGAGGAATCATCTTTTCTTTACAGGTCTCAGCGTGAAATCGTGTTCAGTTAGCTCGATGCAGTGACGGTAGTTAAAGATGAAACAATCTATGCTTTTAAGTATGATTTACATAGAATACATTTTCCTTTAAAGATTTCTTCGAACGACATGTATTATCCTCGTTTTCCATTAGCTGGAGACAGTGGTTGTATTTAAAGTGGATATACATGAACAATTCTTACATCATTTAGGTTTGCGGCATCATTCCGATAAAAGAACATAAGTTTCCGGCATCTGTAAATATTTTTCATTAGCTTTGGCAAAAGAAATCAAGAAATAGGGAACATTTATAAAATTAATGTGAAAACAAAGCTGGTTTTTAAAGAAACATATAATTGTTGAAGTGCACCTTATAACTGAAAAGTTCACCAGAGCTTATCCTACTATATGTTGGATTCAATTTGTGTTATGTAACTTTCCTTTAGGACATCTTCTGAATAGACTAGCAGAGAAGGAACTTTGTTTCCATATAGTTTCAAATCGATTTCAGAGCTCGATTTTGTGGAAGATGAGCATGCCAGATGAAGATGCTCGGGTAAGTCTCAAGTTATCTAATTTGGGATTTGCTTATATAGGAGCTTTTATATTTGGATTTGGCTTCACTTTTGTATTTCCTAATGTATATGTCAATAGGGATGTTTTTTTTCTTTTTTTCTTTTACCCCACTCTTATTCCTTGAAATTTGAAAATATATGCCCATTTTGTTAATTTTGTCTTTCTGTACTTTTTTTTTTAAAAGAAAGGAAGGTTAATTCTATGTTTGCAAGGATGAAATATTCACTCGACATAGACAGAATCCTCTAGTTTTCTACTCGACATACAAATTAGAAATTTAATTAACTATATGTGATGGCCTGTAGGTTGTGCTCTTCAATGCAAAATTTATCCAAGTTCATTCCGTTTTCATCTGGAATAGTCACCTGAACAAAACGAAAGTGAAATGATACAGTTTGTTTCTATTGCATATTATAATTTATTATTGTGAACTGCATTATCATTATATTATATTTTTCTTTTGAGGAATATTGACAATTTTGTACAAACCCTCAATATGGATCCATAGGATTTTTTATTTTGAGCTGGTGAGAGACATAAGGCTCAAATGTAAATCCACATTTATTAGGTGCCCATGTTATCTTCGTGATTTGAGAGTGCGGTGCCAGTTGTGCGTGTAATGTGGAACAATCCCTTTGCATGCCTTGAGGAGAGAGCAAGGCGTACTTGTACAAGAATCAATTTCTAAATAAAGTATTTAACGAATAAATACGTACGGTACAGTCTTATTACAGGGATCTATATAAGTTTCTTTGCGAGGAATAAGCAATGGAGGAATAAGTAATAAATAAATGTAAAATGAAAAACCAAATTTCCTTCATATTCCTGGAATAATTCAATCCAATTCCAGCCAAACCTAAATAAGTTACCAATTGTTTTACTTCGGTAAATTTGTTTTTACGTTTTCCATTCTTGTTTCATTTATATATATATATTTAGATTTGTTTATATAATCATTTAATAGTGCATTTGGTTTGGTTTGCAGGTTAGGCGGGAGGGACTTTGGCCCTTAAGGCTCCAGTATTTCAACTAGGCTCTGATACCAAATGTAATGGTTGGGTTTAATTTTACATCCATTTAGTTTGATAAACTAAGACAGTAATTTCCTAACACAATCATTTATAACAGTAACTTCCGTAACTCAAATTTTACTATGAATAATAAAAAAAAAAATTCTAACATAATACAACAATGCATAAATTTTAGAGAAATACCTTAACTCTGATGCTAATAATCTTTCATGTTGTCCGCAGCTTGCTTTCTTCCCGCTTCTTTAGAACACTACCCAAAACCATCCTCCCTGCCGACTAGTTATCTCCCTATCCCCAGGATATCAACGGGTATCCTGGCCCTACGTGCCCAAAACCCCCAACAACCCCGGTGCACTATACTCCCAATGTTTCACCTCCCTCTTTGCAATACAGAGCTCCCAAATCCATGGCCAACTCTCGTCGAATCATTCCCCTTCCAACTCCTTCCCCCTCCTTATCCCTCCTTCACCGACTCCCCCCCACATTTACCTCCTCACCTAACTCCTTTATTACCCTTATCCATTCCCATTAATTCTTTTATCTTCTCAGGATTCTTATTTTATCCCTTGTTGTATACGCAACCATTTTATATCATATTCCATTAATCCATTAAATCCATCACGTAAGTTATTAAATGTAGTTTGTAGTTAAGTTATTAATTAATTAATTACAATTATGTCCTTTAATTAATTAATAACTCACTTACTTAATATAATTAAATCATCTTTGTTTAATTAATACCTTGTTAACATAATTAATTCCCTAATTAGTTTTACTTTATAATTTCTTAAACATTTATCCAACTAGGGTCATTACAATTCTGAATATGTCAAAGGTTACAGACTTCTTCAATCACATTGTAATGAAATTATTATTAGAAAAGATGTTAAATTTGATGAAAATCTCTTGGCCTACAAGCCATCTTTGGCATTTGTGCCTTCTTATGATCTGGTTTCTTTTTCAGATGATGACAGTGAGGATGAAAATCCACTTCCGCCTGCTCACCCTCCTCTAGATGAATCCTTTGAACCTGAACCAACACCAGCTCCACCGCTTCCTAGATGGGTCTGTTCTACACGAGAAGAAGTTGGTGATCTTGTCGGTGATCCTTCACATCAACATCAGACACATTCACAGTTCCAGGAAGACTCTTCTCTTTTGTCTCAAGTTTCAGAAAATCATGATCCAGAGACATTTGAAGAAGCTTCAGGTCATCCAAATTGGGATACAACAATGAATGAAGAGTATTGTTCTTTAATGACAAACGATACTTGGGATCTTGTACCTCTTCCAAAAGGAAGAAAAATTGTTAGATGAAAATGGGTTTACAGAATTAAGTATGCATCAGATGGAAGTGTTGAAAGACACAAGGCTTGGTTAGTTGCCAAAGGATTTTCCCAAGTTGAAGGAATTGACTATAATGAAACCTTTTCCCTTGTAGAAAAAATGAATTCCATCTGCCTTGTTCTTTCCCTTGCGACCTCAAATAAATTGGAGGTCCATCAGATGGATGTTAAATTTGCCTTCTTACACGAAGATTTGAAAGAAGAAATCTACATGGAACAACCTCCTGGCTATGTCCAGAATGACTCTAGCCTTGTTTGTTTCCTCAAGAAATCTCTTTATGGTCTCAAGCAAGCTCCCCGAGCTTGGTATGCCAAAATGGATAGCTTTCTTATTGCCACTAGATTCTCTAGATGTCATTCTTATCCTAATGTCTATACCAAGAAAGTAAGAAGCCATCTCATAATCCTTGTCCTTTATGTTGACGACTTTATCCTTACTAGTAGTGACTCAAAACTTTTAAACCATGTGAAAACCAACCTTAAGAATAAATTTGAAATGACAGAGTTAGGCTTTTTGCACTATTTCCTTGGCCTCCAAGTTTTGAAAACCAATGAAGGAATTTTTCTTTTCCAGTCTAAGTATGCTTGTGACCTTCTTCATTTCTTTCACATGGACGACTGTAAACCAACCCCTTCTCCCTTCTAGTCTGGAGTCAAGCTTTATGCCACCTGTACTTCTCCTGAAGTTGATGTCAGCCTATACTATCAGTTAGTTGGTAGCCTCTTATACTTGACTCATACTCATCCTGATCTTTCCTTTGTTGTTGGTCTTGTTTCCCGATATATGAAAACACCCCATGAAAGCCATTGGAAAGAAACTAAAAGGATACTTCGTTATGTTCGTGGTACAGTTCAATTTGGGATACATTACAGTTCAGAGGGTGACTCCTTTATTGGTTGGTTTCACTGATTCAAATTGGGTCGGCGACCCTGATGATCGAAAATCTACTACAGGTTATGTTTTCAGCCTTGGTTCAAGACTTGTCACTTGGGCCTGTAAGAAACAACAGTCTATTGCACTTTCTTCAGCATAAGCAGAGTACCAAGCAATGGTAAATGCAAGTCAGTAAGCCCCGTGGCTTCGACAGATCCTTTCAGAGTTTGGATTCTAGCACCAACATCCGACCAACCTTTGGTGTGACAATCAAAGTGCCATCAAGCTCGCCAAAGACCCAGTTCAACATCAGCATAGAAAACACATTGAACTACACATGCACTTCATCAGAAAGCTCATTCATGATCAAGTTATTGAAGTTCTCTTTTTCCCTACAGAAGATTAAGTTGCAAACATTTTCACAAAGTCTCTTACAGAAGCGAATTTTTCCAAAATTCAATCTATGTTAGGAGTTCAGGAAGTTGTCATTAAGGGGGGATAGGCTCTAATGCCTCCTTCCTTCTGCTATTGTGTCACTATTTTAAATCCTTCAATCCAATCCCAAGTTGTTCTTAAGAGGGGATGTTAGGGTATTTAGACACTTAGGAGTTAGTAAGATCTACTTGGTCTATTGTGTCGTTAGGTAAAAATATGTTTTCTAGTGTGTTTCTTTAGTATGCATTTGTAGTTAGGAAATCCTATGGTCACAATATGTTCCCAACATAGAGTGATCTGACGGTTCATACTCTCCTCAATCTTAACGACCATTGATATGTGGCTTAACACCCGATTGGTCCATTATATCTATTTAAAGAGCATGGAGGGTCATTTGTCGATGATCGATTGTGAGAAAATCTCTTGTAAAATCTCTCTGTAATCTTTTTCTTTGCATTAATAAACTTCTCCAAGTGTCTGCATTGGTTGGGGTCGTGGATGTTTCCCCGTAAGGGTTTTACCTCGTGAAAACATCGGTGTGTTGATTTTTGATCTGGTTATGTGAGTGGTTACTGAAGGTGTTCATCCTCTGTTTGAATACCCGTGTTGTTGAACATATCTGATTATACCTTTAATTCTGCCAAAAGTGAAAGAAACCATTTTTGTTAGAATTATGCATATTATTTTTTTTTGTCAATTAATGTTACAATCCCTTTTCTGCTCAATTCATGAAGAATTATATCAGAGTTCTCCAAATTATATTAATTCCAGGTTATTCTCCACTAAATCAAATTTCCAACAACTATACTCATGCCCCATTCCGATCTCTGAGTTGAAAGTTATGGCTTCCTGAAAAATCCATTTTCATCCCTTTTGTGCATTTTCTCCACTAGTGTAATTTTATTGAAATTCCAACTTTTGTCAACTGCAGAAGAAAATATGTCAGTAGCTAGAGAAAATTTTGTATGATACATAGATAATAATAATGAAGTACAATTCATAACAACTCTCAAAATTTTAATATGATGCTCTAGTAAAAAAACTGCAACAATCTGGAATCTGCAACTTTGTCCTTTTTCACCCATTTTTCCAAACTTCGAATTTTTAGCAAAACTGGCTATCTCACAATATGTGCACTTCTAGAAAAATTTCGTGACACCAATGTTTTTTTTCTTGATGAGTATATAAAAATTTGAGTAAATAAAATTTTCACTTTTCCTCTGAAAATCTCAAAAATCTCGAAAAAAGTGGCCCAAAATAGTGGATTTTGGCCTATTTCAGCATCCCCATTCAAATCCCCTTGGGATTTATTCAGTTCATTCATGGATTATTATTTTTTTTCTTTCTAGACTCTCTCCAAGAGTTTCATCTTAATTTGGATCCATGCCAATGATCTGGACCCATATATTTAAAAACCATTATTTTGCATTTTCTGACAAATGCAAGCAGAATTGGACAATGGCCCTCTTTGAGAGACTTTGACACTCTTGTAGATATAATATTTACAGAAAAAAACCCATAAGTTTCATTCCAATATGACTTAAGTTTCTCCAATTATGGCCAAAATACAAAAATGGCTCCAGACTTTGGTTTTCTTTTTTTTTGAAATTGTGGAACAATTTTTCCTAAGTGCGATCTGCACCATCGATATCTAGTCGGAAGAAATGTGGACCATTGATATTATTTCTATCAACGATCATTGATTTCCTTTGTGAGCCAAACCTCCCCCCGATATTCCCAACACCCGATCATCGATCATCGACCATTAGTCATTTTTCTTTGCAAACCAAAAGTTTCCGATGAATCTCGTCAATGCCTAATCATTGACCATCGACCATTGAAGATCTTTCACGACAAACCAATATTGTTCACAAATCTCACCGAATCCTAACCATCGATGATCGACCATATCTTTGCTAACATGGCATGACACATGGATGATGTCCTAGCATGACACATCATCCTAAGGCATCAATTGGGTTGATGTGGCATGACACATGGATGTTGAGGTGGCATGACACATCATCACCCTCTTTTATCCATCAACTATTGGTATTTTCTCTTAGAAGAATATAAAATTTGCACTAAATCTATCGATCCCTGATCCATTGGACATCAGTGATCGAAGATATATCCTGACAAACTTCAACACTTCGTCAAAACTTGTCAATCCCAAACCATCATCCATAGACACTTGAAGATGTTAATTTGCTGAAATTCAACACTTCGCCAAACTCGTTGATCCTCGATCATCGGTCGTTGACGATCAAATATTTCTCCGAGCAAACTTCAACCCTTCGTTAAAACTTGTTGATCCTCAACCATCGATCATTGGCAATCAAAGTTTTATGTTGACAATTTTCAATAATTAACAATTTTCGGCCAAAACCCAGATGAATCTAAGCCGTTAATCTCCCACTCAAACTGATCTCTATTGTTGATTTTCTCCAACTTCAAAATGACCGTAAAATGACCGTGGACCTTTGATATTTCCCAATTTCAAACCACTAAAATGAATCTCAATTGTTGATCTGGTAACTTTGTCAAACTTTGAAAACATTACGATTTTTTAAATTTTCAGAAATGAATCTAGGCCATTGATCTCAAGATCGAACATGATCTCGACTGTTGATTCATTGAAATCTTCCTCGTGCTACAACAGTCATTAAAATACAATTTTTTCGACCTTCCAAGTTGAATTCATCTCTAGAACTTTGTAGATCGAATCCATTAACTTCTCAAATAATTCTGAATTATTTCAAACTCGAATTTGCTCACGAATTTGAAGATTTTCTTTCTAATCTTCCACCATTTTCCCCAAATTCTCATAGAACAAAATCTATGACAGTGAATCCACCAGATTCACTCTCATTTTGGGCCATACTAGTCTGCTATTTCAACTAGAATTTTTAATACCAATCTGTAACATACCCAACCACCAACAGGCTAGGAACACTACATCAAAAACACACTTCTAAACTGATCTCTAATTATGGTAATAATTAATTCAAAATCAAGCATGAAAGAATGCAATAACCACACATATCATAATCAAGATTCATGCTAAACCATCCAAGAAATCAACAACATGACATGGACAACAAAAACAAACAAGCATGCACATGAAATACATCTCATAGATAAATATACACAACGGAATATAAATTATGCAAAAAACCCCAAGATCACTTATATTTAATTAAACCATCACCAACTAGTTACAGAACAAGGGATTTCCTCCCAACCATAGACATTGTTGTGCCAATTCTCAACAACAGGTCACCCCCAAGCCAGAGGTATGAATCCACAAGGATGGATCATAGGACAAATCTAAAACAAACGATAGTTGGATAATTAGGTCTCTGGTTTTCCCAACCACACAACAATCCTAACTTCCAGCTATATTTCCCCTTCATCCTGCAAAACCCAAAGAAACGAACTCCTTTCTTTTCCATGTTGTCCATCAGGTTGTTCCATTTCTCTCCAGGGATCCAGTGCTACTAGTTAGAAAATATCCATGCTAGAAACTCCAAATATTATCAGTTGTGACAGTTCTTTCAGAACTACCATCAATCTCATTCCCATTCACATCCATTCCAACCTGGAATGATCAATAATTCCTCAAATCCATCTCACAATGGCTCTCCTCCTCTTGCCATCCATTTCCATGCTTAGCCTAGGAGCACAGGAATTAGCAAGAGTGAAATGAGGAATTCTCAAAATGAAATGATTCACCAAGAACAACCCCAAACAACCCACAGACATGGTTTATATAATTACAAGAACCAAGAACCACATGGCCTCCCCAAGAAGCTCATGTAACCCCTTTCTCTATTAAAACCAAAATGGGTAAATAAAATATAATAAAA
>ML817088.1:8870-21889 GCA_009831015.1 Picea engelmannii | reverse complement strand
ACCCCTGTTCAACTTTAACGGCTCACCAACCTAAGTCACAATTACATAATACATTCTAGTTCATAGGGATCAAAAGTGGGGGTGTTACACCAAGGGGCTGAGATCAATGAAGGGGTACATTCCTTGGGTTGGGCAGATTGAGAGGAAGAGAGCTGGTGGAAAATTTGGATAGTTGTAGGAGAATACCAATGGGTTATGGGTTTTTTGAGCCGTGAATGGACAGTGAGAGACCACCCTCTTTTTTGGATTGCTATCCTCAGCTTAGGGGTGAATTTCTATTGAGATTTGGAACAACAAGTCTATGTTTGGTTGGACTGTCCATCCCAAGCAACCGGTTGCACAACGGAATTGAAAGATAAATCTTTTATCTTGTTGTTGTGTTATATTATGCGTTTAATTGTTGTGTTTTACTTTGAGTATGAGAACGGTTGTATATATTGTTGTAATGAGTTATTAGATGCATTCATGCTTATTTTATATTGTTGTAGATGCATCAATTTAATGGTATCAGGTAATAGCGTTCAACAATCAGAATGTGAGCTCTGTGCACCCTGCAACCCTAAGCGGCCCTTTGAACAATTATGGATTCCCCTATTGGGGGGGGTTTCAGCCCCTCCTGATCCCGATGCATGTGCCTTCCAATAATTGGTCGCAGCTATTGTCAAGCAATCGAATATTCCTCCCCTCCATGTTTGTTAAAGAGTTAGATGAAATTCCCAAAATCGTGATTTCTTCTCCAACAACAAGGAAACAATCTCTCGCCCACGCAGATCGGGGACTATTTGGAAAATTCATGGGAATTTGGCCATCTCAAAAATGGTAGCTCTATGGTTGAATAAAAACTAGATCCCCCTCATCAAAGGATCCATGAATCATTTATTTTGTGGATGAGGCTTCTTTGATTTTTTATTCGAATTCAAGAAAGACAAGGATTTGATCTTCCGAAATGGCCCATACTTCATCGGAGCTAGAGGAATGTACCTGAATAAATGGACTCATGACTTCAATCTAGAAAATGATTTCCCCTCAGCAGTTCTAGTTTGGGTATGTCTTCCCCATCTCCCCCTTCATTGTTGGAGCTACAACGCCCTTCGTTGTATTGGCAACTCCCTTGGAAAGTATATCGATCAAGCAAAACCTAAAGAAAATATGTAATCTTATGCATGAATCTGTGTGGAAATTGATTGAGAGAAAGGTATACCATAAGAAATTTTAATATTTGTAGATATCTGGAATCATTTTCATTAATTGGATTATGAGAAACTCCCTTTTAAATGCAAATTATGTCATCAATATGACCACTTTGCAAAGAATTGCAAAATATCCCCTCTAGAACAACACGCATAAGGAGAAATTGAAACACAATGGAAGATTGTGCCAAAGAAATATAGGAATTCCCCAAAAAATAAATCACACCCCAGATCCTCATCTAGACCTTCAACAACAAGCATAGCTCCATCTACCACTTCCATCGCCATTCCTACGGAGAAAATCTCAATAAGGAACAACTGTGATGTGATCTCGCACTTGCAAGATCAATAAAATCATGCAATGGGATATAACATTGAACCAGACAAGGAAAGAAAGAATCAATGTCCAAAGAAGATCCCTATAGAAAAAGCAATGCACAAAGAGAAACTAAAATCCAAAAACAAAGAAGCAAGGAAAAACAATCTTGGAAAAGTACATCAAGAAAAAGAAAGATATGTTATAATAGGTCTGGAGGAAGCAGAGAAAGAATTTTATGATGCCAACGTCAGATACTCAAATACAAAATACTCAATCGATGAAGAAATGGATGATAGAGCTTCAGAATAAAATCTCCCCAGACGATCAGGATGCAAAGCTGCAAAACCCATCCATGAGGAGTAAGAAAAAAATATATTCAACTAGGGTCGTAGACAACAATCCCAAAAATGTTAGGATCCTCCAAACTACCCAAGGTATTAGGAATAAATAAGGCTCCAAAAGGAGCTAATTCCATTATTCCTCATAAATAATGATAATTGTCTCTTGGAACTATAGGGGCTTAGGCAATGCTCAAAAAATGTATGTTGCATGTCATCTCATTAAAAATGAAATGTCATATATTCTCCTAATCCAAGAGACTAAATTAAAGGCTGAAGACATCGGCCACACATCTTTGGGATCTCTCAAACACTGGAATTATAAATCTGAAGATGAAAGAGGCACCTCCAGTGGACTCAGCACACTCTAGAATAAAAACTCCCTAACTTTGATTACCTCTTTTCAAACTCGAAATTGGATTTTAACCAAGTTTCAATCTAATAATGACGGGAAATCCTACACGGTAATCAATTTCTACATGCCAGTAAATCCGTTAGAAAAGTCGGGTTGTTGGCATTCTATTAATGGTATAAAAGATACATAAAATATGTTAGACTGCATACTTGGAGATTTTAATACAATAAGGAACAACTCTGAAAAAAGAGGAGGATCTTGTGCCAGATACCCTTCACGTGAAAAAATGGAGGGAATTATCCTTGATTGGGATCTGATTGATGTATCATCTACCAAAGGAAAGTTCACTTGGTCAAATAAAAGAAGAGGTACAGGCCACATCGTTGCTCGATGTTAGGTTATTTAGACACTTCTGATTTAGTTAATATCTACTTGGTCTAATGTGTCATTAGGTAAAAGTGTGTTTCTTAGTGTGTTTCTTAGTGTGTTTCTTTAGTTTGCATTAGTAGTTAGGAAATATGACGGTCACGATATGTTCCTGACATAAATTGATCTGATGGTTCATATTCTCCTCAATATTAACAACTACATTGATCCATGTCTTAACACATGATTGGTCCATGATCTCTATTTAAAGAGCATGGAGGTTCATTTGTCGATGATCGATTGTGAGAAAATCTCTTGTAAAATCTCTCTATAATCTTTTTCTTTTGCATTAATAAATTGTTCCAAGTGATCGTGTTAGTTGGGGTCATGGATGTTTCCCTGTAGGGGTTTGACCACGTCAAAACATCAGTGTTTTTATCTTTGATCTAGTTGTGTGAGTGGTTACTGAAGGTGTTCTTCCTCTGTTGGAATACATGTGTTGTTGAACATGGTTTTAGAGCATGTTTGAAGACCCGCTCCCATTGTAGATTGAGATTGTGAAGCTGAATTTCCTCATCTTTTGTTTCTACCATTTTCGTACATTTATGGGATGAGAGGACTCGTCCATTGCATCTGGAGAGGTCATTTCAGTCAGGAACATTTTTCGTTTCACTCGAAAAGGTTTATTTTTACCCAAGATACGACCATTTCAATCAGATCTAGAGGTATAAAGCATGAATAATCCCTTTTTAAATTTTTGCAAAGTATTATTTCGGTTTTATTTTTTTGTTTCTGTGTTGATACTATTTTGGATCTGTGTTTTCTCTTTTCCCTTTTCCTTGTGCTCTATGTGATCTCGGCAAATCAAAAACAGATCTGAAAAAGTGCATTTTCCAAGTAAACTAATCGAGATCTAACCCTTGTTGTCATCGAGAAACAAAAAAAAAATCTTGTGTGAAAGAGTTTTTTATTAGCACGCTCTCCAAAGTTGTTTTCAACAACAACAACAACAATCCTCCTTATAAACAATACAATATGGTTTGTTACCTCACTTGGTTAAATTTTTCTTTATGAAGTAAGAGGTCTTGAGTTCAAGTCTCATTTTTTTTACTTTTTTTGAAAAAGTTCATACATCCATTGTAAAGTGTATTTCACTTCAAGTATAAAAGTGAATCAGTATAAGTAGATTTAATATTTTATTTTAAAGTTATTTATTTTGCATGCAACTTTCTTTTATAAAGTAACTTCATTGTAAAAGTGATCCCCACTTCTTTTTATAAAAGTGGGTCACTTCATAAAACAATTTATTTGTAAAAGTGAGGTTATTTGGAGGGGTGTCACCACGTGGACTAAATTCTACTTTCCACATGGCTCTTTGGTTATTGTTTATGCCATTTTTTAAAAGGGCATAACTTTCACATCCAAAGTCCGTTTTCAGTGTTGTTGTTTTTTAAAAACCCCTAATTTTTCAAGATTTTTCCATTCAGATCGTCAGTTTTAGTTTTTTAAATCCATATTATCTGGATATTTAATATGGCTTCTTTTAATGATCTTTTGCTTACAAGCACCGACTACTTCCAATGTAAATCCCATATGGAGGATTTATTAAGAAGTAAAATTATGTACCAGATTATCTTGGGAAAGGAAAAAGAACCAACTGATGATGAAAAGAAATTCAAATGGGCTAATAGGAATGATGAAGCATGTGGACTAATCATAATGTCCATCTCTCTTGATTTAAGTTTCCACCTTCAATAAATTGATGAGCCCGATGAATCTTGGGAAAAGATTGAATCTGTGTTTGGTAAACACAATATTGTCCGAGCACATCAGTTAGAAAATTAGATATTGACCTTAAGCCCAAATTATTTGTCTTGCATTGAAGACTATCTATATAAGTATAAAACACTTAGAATTTTATGTGAAGAGTGTAACATAAATATGGAGGAAGAGCATTACATCTATATTATTATTTCCAAGCTAGGTAGTGCAAGTTCTGTGTTTGTATCTACCTTTTATGCCATGAGAGAGGCTCTAGGGAAAGCTTATCAAAAACCCATTCTTGAGTCCTTTTATGATGATTTGATTAGAGAGGAAGATAATCTTGTAAAACTTGGAGTGATCAATACTGCAGGTACCTCCAACAAAGCCTTAGTAGCCCAGCATAAATATAAACCCAAGAATCCAAAGAAGAAACATCCTTGCCACAACAAAAATCAAAACAAGGGTCTCAAACCCACTCAGAGAACTTCATCTCCTAATGGTGACAAAGGAGAAAAATATAAAAACAAGAAGACTGATAGACATTGCAACTTTTGTGGGAAAAATGGTCATGATGAGTCCAAATGTTTAAAGAAGATGGCATCTTTAGAAGCAACGATGAAGAAACACAACATTAGTGTTGATTCTACTTCTTCTTCTTATTTTTCTCATGGACATGCACTTTCTGCTTCTGGTTTCTCCTTCAATGCAACTTCTACTTCTTCTTCTGATGAGTGGCTTATTGATTATGGAGCATCTTATCATATGGCTAAGGAGAAAGCCATATTTTCTACCCTAAATGAATGTAACACCAAGAAAATATTTTTTTGTGATGATAGATCTCGTAGTGTTGTAATATATGAAAGAGTTCATGTAGATAATGGTCATTTCAATGATGTATAATGTGTTCCAAATATTTCTTGTAACCTTCTATCAGTATATCAAATCACTCATTCAGGTGAAGGTAAAACTGTAGAGTTTTCACCTCACCAATTTGTAATCAAGGATCTAAAATATCCTCAACATGTTCTTGCAACTGGAATTGTTAATGATATTACCAGGTTTTACAAATTTGGAAATGTTGGGTCATCATCTTTTCCATTAGTTTTTGTTTCTCATAGCGATGACATGAGCAAACTTTGGCATGAGCGGTTTGGTCATATAAACTATCGCTCATTGCAGCAACTATGTAATCAATAGATGTTGATTGGTCTTCCTCTTGTTTCATGCAGATATGGTGTTTGTGTTGGTTGTGTTCTTGACAAACATCATCGGGACAGTTTTGACAAGCGTTCCTCTTGGCACACCTTGGGCCCTTTGCAACTTTTTTACAGTGACTTGTGTGGTCCACTCTTCTCATTCTTTTTCTGGCTGCAAGTATTTATTAACTTTCATTGATAAGTTTTCCAGATGTACTTGGGTTTACTTCATAAAACTTAGGAACAATTTTTTTGATAATTTTTTGACCTACAATGCCCTTGTAGAAAAACAATATGGACATCAAATTCAAAGGTTAAGAACAAATAATGGAGGCGAATATGTGAACAATAATTTTACAAGTTAATGCACTACATAGTGCATCCAAATGAAACACATTGTTCCATATACACCTCATAAAAATGGTGTTGTTGAGAGAAAGAACCACACATTAAAATAAATGGCTAATTCTATGATCTAATCTAAGGGATTAATTCTAAAGCATAGGGCGAAAGCCATCAATTGTGAAAGTTACATAGTAAATCAGACTCCCACAAAGGCTCTTAAAAATATAACACCAGAAGAAGTATGGACTAAAATTAAACCATATGTAAGTCACTTTAGTGTATTTGGCAGTATAGCATGGGCTCACATTCCTGATGAGAAAAGGAAACCATTGTAGCCTAAAAGTGAGAAGTGTATATTTGTTGGTTATTCGAAAGATGTCAAAGGTTACATACTTCTTCAACTAAATTGTAATGAAATTATTATTATAAGAGATGCTAAATTTGATGAAAACCTCTTGTCCTGTGAGCCTAATTCAACGATTGTTCCTTCTTGCGCCTGTGATCCATCTACGACGTTTGTTCCTTAAAAAATTTCCAAACACATTCTGAAAATAAAGCAGGTGCCCAAGTTATTGAATCCACAAAAAAATGAGTTTGGAACCCAATCCCTTGATTCCATTGAACCCTCCAAGACCATGTTATATTCCAAGAGAAATCCTTTCATCTTTTGTTCATACCAATCCAGAGGGGGTTGTGGGTGTGTTAGTGAATTCAGTGGGGATTGATGAAACTGGAAGTTTTGTGTATTCTTTGATCAATCCCTTTAATTATATGAATAATACTCTCAGTGGACAATTGGGTGATGGAAGAATCCCCTTTGATTCCATGAGACCAGATGAACCACACTTGGAGACAAGCCATGTTGATACCTTAGATCATAAATTTCAACAGAAGGTGTTCCAATGGTAGGGGGTAAGGATGGTGATATTGTGTTGAATAGTTTGGATGAATTTTCTCATGAATTTAATCATAAATTTATCTTAGAATTGAAAATGAAGGTCAATTTTCACCCTTTTCTACGAGCCTTGGATGGTGGGAAATGTGAAAGGAGATTTTCATCAACTCAACTTTGGGCCATCATCTGAGCCAAAAGGATTATAATATTTCTATGAAGTGGATGGAGAATTTGCTACAAAAAAACCCATCAGATCTATTTTTATTATCGAATCTCGGTGAGGTTCAAATGCAACTTGGCGATTTGAATGGCGCAAAAAATACATTTTCTCGAATTGAGGCCATGGTTAATCAAGGTCAAGTACCTACTTCAAGCTTGGAATGGATTAAATATATGGTAAACTGTAGCAAAGTTCTTTATCATTTGGTTGTAAAAAAATTTACAGTAGGAATCAAAGAGAACAAAGAAGCATTGGATTATGATCCAGCTAACATCATAGCTACTAACAACAAGGATCTATGTTTGATGTATTCTAGCGAATTTCTAGGATCCATTAAAGTACTAGAGAAAACCCTTGAAAGAGTACATTTCATTGCATTGAATGAGAATGTTGTGTTAAATCTTTGTAGTATGGAATTGGCATTTGTGAGCAATGTTGAGACCAAGAGGTCTCTTAGTTCTTGGATTGTGAAAATTGCACCAAAGGATTTTGATTTTTCATGTACCTGGATTTAGGGGTTTTATTTTTATGTTATACATGTTCCCAAGGCTATATCAAAGTACTAGATGTTGCACTTAATTATGGACCAATTTTTTTTATTTTTCCAGAAATACTTTGTATCTCATCATCGCATATTTGGACTTCATCAATTTTTCATAGTTGTGACTGAAAATCATGTGCTATTCACTTTTGGTCGAATTCTTTGTCTATTGGTTTTGCGATTTGTCATGTGTATTAAGATAACATTATGTCATTGGTCTCTAAAATATGTTGTTGACATGGGGTATTTGGGGTTAATATGGGCACATGTTTCCAGATTTTCCCACGTTTCATAGGCGGGGATGCTAATACAATGCAATTGTGGAAGCTAGATCTTCCCTCAAAAGTGTTTTGTTGAAGTTCAATTATATTGCTACAATGTTAACCTCTTCTCCCTTTTGGGACATAATTCACAAATAGTATTGATCATTTTGGAGAAGGAAAACAAATATCTAGGTAAGTTTTGTTTTTGATTTTCCAAATGTCTTGTAACATTTTCCTAAGTTAACATAGGTTGGTTATAATTTAGCCGTAAATTTTCCAATCAAATGGAATCTAAAAATGTCATTGATCTAAAAGTTAGGATATACTAATTTCACAACACAAGCACATGTAATTGTATTCTTGCATTATTGAAATGGTTCCCCTCCCTCTATTCAAGTTAGTATATTTCACGTAAATGAAACTCTCTATAGGTCCTTTATCTAGTCTCTCAAGAATTTGCATACTTTTAGTACAGGGAATTTCATTGTATGCAAGAAATTTAATTGTTATAGAACAAGGGATTCATCGACACGAATTCCACTTATGTTTTATCTATGGGCAGGTACTTTGTCTTATTTTACTACATGATCAACTATGTACTTTTGTTTTTTAATGCAAGTAAAATTATTCAACAATATGTTTATTGGAGAAACGGAAATGCCATTAAAGAAATTTAAATAGTATACCTTTCATTTTTAAGTAAAAAAAATAAGATATAATAAACTAGCATACTCCCTAAATGGGTGAATGGGAATGTTGAAGTAATTCAAGGGAGGTTTTTGTAATAATATTGTTAATAACAATCATAATAATCGGTGTAATTAAACACCACCACATGTTATCCAACAAGGATATACTATATGTCTTGCCTACTTTCCAAACATATTTTATCAGATCAAATTTGTGAGCTGTGTCTTGCACATCGTCGTCCTTGTGGAGGCCCTTGCGAATTTCCTAATCCGTATTGTTCCATCTACAAATTTCCTTATATTTATCTATTATTTCTAAGGATTGTTGCATTTGTTGTTTGTTAGCAATTTATCATGGAAGAAATCACACAAATTTGGAGATAACAGTTGTGGAAGTATTTTTATTTTCATGTATTATTTTATTATGAGTGTAACAATGGTAACATGGTAGTCCATCTTTCTTATTGCATATTTGTGGAAGTGGAATTGTATCATTGCAATAATGAAATCTTCTTGTATTGGATTCCTCTTCGCAACTGACAAGTTGTTTCCTTGCTTTAGAATGTAGAAAAAAAATCCACCTTATCTATTCTCATTAACTTGTTTCTAATCAGATCCAACACACTAAACTACAATAATCTCTAGTTTCCTTGGGGATGGGCTTCAACTCAAATGCATCTAAGAAAACACAAGATTGTAGACTGACAACCACTATGCCAAAATCTCATTTAAAGGTGGGCCATAAAAAGAGTATGGACAATGTGTTTCCATATTGTTGTTGTGAAGTTTCATTTTCTTGCTTAGTCTTATGGATTGGAATTGGGAATGGAACCCAAGTGGTTGAATTCCATGTTGTTTATGGGATTCTAGGTCGAGTGCTTGTTGATATAGATCTTGCTACCAAGGGGCCTACTAATGGGCACATCCAAAGGAGAGAAGCAAGCTTTAAAAATCATTCACAGGTGAGAGTACCCTATTTACATTCATATGTCAACTAAACTAGATTGGTGTTTGAAAGCATTGAGGAGCTTTGGAAATCCATGGAAAATAAGCTTTAGAAGGCTATAAATGGCAACTAGGTTGAAGAAGATGGTAGTAGTAGTCCTTGGTCAATGGATTCCCACTTTGCCTTACTAGAATACAAAATTGCTCAACCTAGTTATTACCATGTTATTTCAACATTAAATTGTCAATTAATGTATAATCTAAACATGTTAAGAATGAACCTTTTTCGGTGGTTTTTTCCCAAAATTTGGAAAAAAAAATCAGAAGAATTGATGGAATTGCATATATTAGTTGTTGAAATTGCACAATTTGGGTGCAATAAGGGTTTTCCAAGGTGTTGAATCTATTTATGCATTCAAAAATGCAATTTGAGCAATGAAAAATTGCAATTTCACCAAAAAATATATAGTTGGATTCTTATGATGATTGCCAAAAAAAAGTCCAAATCGTAGAATGTTTAGAATCCTTCATCAATTAATCTTTTCCGTGGAAATGAAGGATTCATTTCGATGATTTCAAGGTTCATATGTATGCTAACCTAAATTTTGATAGTTGTTTTAGTGGATTGATAACTCTTTCTTTTCTTTGGAGGAAGATTACTTTGTTATATTTAGTAGAAGATCGAGGTATCAATGTATTTCCTTTGAATTCACATAATTTAAGGGCATTATTCTCACACTGTACATTTTAATCTTCCAAGAATTCAAATTTTTTTCCATCTAATTCGAATTTTAATGTTCAAACAACTATCCAAGAATTCAAAATCTTTTCCATCTAATTCAAATGTTAATGTTTAAACAACTATCAATTTTTGAAAAGTACCTTGAGATGGAATATGTATTCTAGTACAAATCTTTTAAATTAAAATAACTAAAATCTATGTATGAAGATTTCCCCCAACTTGGTGAAGATACACAAGATCTGAAAATCAGTTACATTGTGCATTGCTCACCAAGGCAGTGGTTAGGGTGATTGAACACGCCACATCCTCCAACTATACATGCCACATCCCATACATAGCCTACTAAACAATCCACTAGGGTGATTAGACATGCCACAACCCATACATAGCCTACTAAACAATCCACTAAATATTCCATTTAATTTGTTCATGAACCTAATCAATTGCATTGTGCATTGCTTATAGGCCTTGTTCAATTGATCAGCTATTAGTTATTAATGAAACATATAAAAAAAAAAAAAAAAATAGTTCTCCTATCTTCAAATAACATAATCAGCTTGTATCACCCCGTCATCTTCCCATTGGCATAGTGGCTTTCTCTTCTTCCATATCACCTCACTCTTTATTTTTGAATTTCTCAAATTCATCGTAGTCTTCTAAAACATCGATTTTAGGTTTTAGAGAAGTTCGCTGGTAACCCCACCCTGTAAGGTATTTCTACCTTGGAAAATATTCAATTTCTATTTTAGGTTTTAGAGAAGTTCGCTGGTAACCCCACTCTGTAAGGTCTTTCTACCTTGGAAAATATTCAATTTCTATTTTAGGTTTTAGAGAAGTTCGTTGGTAACCCCACCCTGTAAGGTCTTTCTACCTTGGAAAATATTTAATTTCTATTAGCTTAATGGTTATTGGTTGTTATCCACAATGGTTATTAAAGGATAAAGATATTGGATTCTTGTATCCTCTTGGTTGTCTAAATGTTTTATATTTTGGTATTTTTCACTAAAATTTTACTATATAAATTTTGGGTTATTTAAATTGTATAAATAAACTTAATATCTTAAAAAACTCTAGAAATACTTTGATTATACAAATTTAATCACAATTGATAGAATCTCAATTATTTTTCCCATGGTACATAAAATCACATGGAGATAACTGCAATTATATAAAATCACATGGTACAACCATAGAATCTCAATTATTTTTCCCAATATAAATATAATCCTCGTCATCAGTGACATGTTTGGCACAACCAATAGCAGCACAGTCGAAAGGCTGTTGGTCCATATAAAAACAAATCATTAACAGGAAAACATCTCCCATGTATATTTAGACAATAGCTAAAAACTTGCAATTGAATTCATACCGTCCTTCAATGAATCCTTTCTCTCCTCTATGTTGCATTTTTACAGGACGGGATGTTTCAATGTGATGGGGAGTAAGAGCTTGAGTGGGATACCCTGATAACAACATAAAAGACATAAGGAAATAATTGATGAGATAAAAAAAAAATAGGAGCATAAGATATCCAACCCTCGAGAGAATTTTCTTCAGGATAGCCTGTAGGTGGTGTTGCAAACTTTTGTAAGAAATCGTTGCTTCATATTCCATAGACTCTACATCGTTGTTTGATGTACTGATTGTGTGATATGATGGTTTAGAATGGATCTTAGATGTATGCCTGAGTGGGCTTAATGGTTAAGAACATGTGTTTCCTCTTAAAATTTCACAGATTCAAATCCAAAGGGAGGTAGGGTATGTTAACTAATAACTAATCCGACAGTTTAATTTAATTCGACAGTTTAACTGTCTGTAACTATATTTTCCCGTAACTGTCCATAAACTGTCCGCCTCCGCTTATATGTAATGTAACCGCATCTTTTTTTGATAATAAGAGTGATTGATTTGTGTTATCTGTATTTTGTGCGTACTGTGGAGTTTATTTGGCCTGTTACAGTGGTATCAGAGCCACTTTTAAAAACTCCATGATATTTTGTATGCCTGCGTGAGAGGAACAGCGAGTGCGCGTGAAGCATTGGCGAAGCATCTCCAGATTTGAGAGGAGCCATTCAAGAGGAGAAGCATCTCCAGATTCAAGAGGAGTCGCGAGTTGAAAACCTGGTCACAAATCGCTGGAGTAGGGTCAAAAATTTCGCATGGAAAAGTGTAGAAGGGTCCCGAGCTCGAACCCGACGTCTGTCCAACGCACTGATTAAAGTTGACTATGTAGTTGCAGCGCAGGGATAGCGAGTACCCGAAGGTCCTCTAGCATCCAGTCATTGGGCTTGTGTACAGGAGCCGTTGTGAGCAGTCTATAGAGCAGCCAAGGTAGAAGGTGTTGTGAGATTTTTTTTTATTCTTGTGCAAGTGGAATTTCAGAGATTAGTTTACAATGCATTCATTAGTATCAATTGTGGGAGTAGTGCTTTCCGGTCAAGAAAATTACCAAGAATGGTTTCGAAAAATTAAAAATACTCTTATTTTTAATGATTTATGGGAGGAAATTTGTGAAGGCAAGGATGACAATGACCCAGAGCAACCTACAGATGCCAGACAACTTGTAATTTGGAAGAGTAAAGATAAAAAGGCACATGCTTTAATTTATGCCTCAGTCACTGAAGAGGTAAGTAGACATATTCTTTCCAGCACCACAGCGTTTAAAGCATTAGAGAAATTAAAAGATCTTTATGACTCCCATTCAGAGATGGAAATTATACAATTGTTGATGAAGTTGTTTAATTTGGAACTGAAAGATAATAATCCCATGAAGTTAGCTTCCGAAATTAGAGCTCTTTTTCATGATATTGACTCAACTGGTGTCAAAGTTGATTTACAACTCACAGCATTT
>ML817087.1:48617-63609 GCA_009831015.1 Picea engelmannii | reverse complement strand
CTCTCATGTATAAAAGAGAGTGCCCTCGATTCATGAGAGGGGGAGAGAATTATTATTATGTAGATTAGAGGAGAATTATTATGATAAGATAGGTTCTTGAGGAGAATTGTTATGATGTAGATTGGATTCATGAAGAGACTCCTTTTGTAAACCTACTTGTTGAAGATTAGTGCAAGTTTGAATTCAGTGGTTTTGTCTCTCATAGAAGTTAGCATATGGTGATCTAAAGCTTCCATGTTGGCATCGACAAGGGCCACCGATCTAGCTTGGTAAGCTTATTTTAAATTGTTAGTGTAGATTTTCATTTCAAGTATTTGTTATTTTGATTTCATGTTATTTTGTCTATTCGAATTTGTTGCAAAGTGTGGTAATGCAGGAACAGTTGGATCTTCGTATTTCACCATACATGAGCTTTAATGGAGCATCTCACTTGTTATTTTAGTTGCTCTAGGAGATAGAATCAAAGTTCATATTTTCTTTTCATAAGCCATCAATGAATAGTTCCATCACCTGAGCAAGAACTTTTGTTTGTTTATGAGTTTTGCTTTCCAGATTTCAAATTGTGTGAAGATTGTTATTTTTAAGAGTGTGTTGGTTTCTAAATGGTTTTCTTATCTAATCTATACTAAACAGACATAAGAACCTATCTGTTATTGGCACGTATATTGCATCAACAATATTGATTACGAATCCCGGTTGATAATTTATGTTTGGTAATATATTATGCATATAATTGCACCAACACTAGGGCTTGGTGGTGTTGAGGATACTTGGTACGTTTTGGAGGAACAAACCCTTGGATCATGGAATAAAGGCATTGGCCTTTAGAGGCTTAGCATTCCCTTCTCCAACTCAACGATTTGACCAAAAGTGCCAAACGTTACCCAAAAAGAGGGTGATGTCATGTTTTAGAGTTTCTTCTATGTGCAAAAGTATGAATTAAATAAAATTATTTTGTAAAGGGGAAAGATAAGGGATTTTGACCCCTTATCTCGTGTTTTACCCTAAATTATGTGGAAAAACTATTTGTTAGAGGATTTGTATAAATAGGGATCATTTGTATCTCATTTGGATCATAACTCTCCTATTGTGAGAAGACTCCTAGCTGAAATTTGTGCCCTCTTTGGGAAGTCTCTCTCTCTTGTGTTATTGTTATGGTTTATTTATGCTATTGGTGGAAGACATAGCATGCTACCTCTCTTGTATATTTTCTCTTGCATGTGTGGTGGATTAATCTTGGTAAAAGGAGGTTTATCTTGTCATTGCTTGGACTAGGTAAGGATTCTATCTTGTTATTGCTTCATTGCTTGGTTACAAGTTTGATTTACTATAATTCTTTGGGAATATATGGTTTACAACTAATATAGATGGATGTCGATGGCCTCCCACCTATTCCAACTGGTTCATTTTGGCATTTTTCCAGTTTGGCAGTTTTTCCTAGTTTTCGGGGCCCCGACTTCCAGGGTCGTTTTGAGGCCCTAAACAACATTTTTAGGACTCTCCATAGTTGGAAAGTAATCAGAGTCTGATTCTAATGGAAATATGTGTAGTCTTCAGATAGACCTTTCAAACGGGCTATCATGCACCTAAAATGAAGGTCGTATGAAAAAGTTACAAACTCAGGAAGTTGATGTACTAGCTTACCCCAACATGGCCCATATGACTTTTGGCGCTTCATCTCCTTCTTTTAGGTTTTTGGATGTCTAGGGTTTTGGCATTCATGTTTTTTGTAAAAAATGCCTTTAGAGCCTTCTGGTGAATGATCACAGTCGTCACATCTCTTCTCAGAGATAAGCCGCCACCATTCCAACAAGCTTGTTTTCCGCTGCATTTTATAGTTTCCATTTATTTCCTTATTGAATAGAAACCAGTTTGATTGTATCTCTGTTATTAAATGTTAAACATATTTTAATAATATGTATTCATTTCATTGTGCTCATAAAATATGGATCAGTGGTATTAGATCGGTTTTCTCCTTGTCGTTCTTAATGCATGTCCCCAACGAGGTTAGGGTACAAAGAATTGGGTCTCAAGCTTGTTTCTCTTGAGGAAAAAAGTTCTCTCACACCCAAGCGACCTCTCATGGCGGGAGAAAAGAAAGATTGATGGGACATGAGATCCTTTCAAAATGGTTCTTGAGTAATCCATCACGCAACAGAGGAACGAGATGGTGGATAGTTTTGTACAAATCCTTCGGTGGCTACTGACAGGACGCATCTTCCTCGACTGGAGGTGCCACCCCCTTCAAGGTACAAACCAACTTTGATATTCCTATTTTTGAAGGTCAGATAGACACAGATGCTGTAGATAAATGGTTGAATCTATTATAAGGATATTTTTCTGTCCATAACTTTTTGAATAGAGAAACAATTACTTTTGCGCTCCTCGAAGTTGTTCCCCATGTCAAAGATTGGTGGGAAAGTTTCTGTGAGCAAAAGGAAATAGAGGAATCCTCATTATTTACAGTTGCGGTCACCTGAGAATCCTTTAATGATTCTATTAAGGAACAATACTACCTTGTCGGAAGTTATGATGACTTGTATACAAAATGGACCACACTGCAACAAAAAGAGACCAAGCAGTGCCAGAGTTCACAAATATCTTCCATACCTTGCACACCAAGATGGGTATCAAATATTCTTTGCGATGTTTGGTGCTCAAGTGTCATGGTTCTCTGCATAGATACATCCAAACCAAAATTGAATTTCTGGACATCTCGTCCTTGGGCGCGACCTATTGATATGTTGTCAAAATCAAGCAGAAGCTCAAACAAAAGATGCGACAATTTGGGCCTAGGAATCCCTCACAGCAAAATCCAGGAAAGGGAAGCCCCAACCCACAAAACAAAGGTAAAATAAAATATGGATAAAATTAGGAAAACTATTCCAAGCCTCAAGAAAAGAAGGACACCAGAAAGAGAAAGAAATATACTGGGAACTAGTGCGACTTCCATAAGAGTCCTTGGCATAAAACTGTTGATTTTTTCTCAAAGCAGTCATTGGTGGCTGAAGTGAAAGAATCTAAATCAGATGCAGGTTCCGACTTTGAGTCAAAACTCGAAAGGGGGAGATGGATCATTGATGCAGAACCCAATGCCACCATTTCTACCACCGAGCTCCAGCCTGATGAACTAGATGAGCCAGAAGAAGGCAAGCGCATTTTCCATTTACAGATGTGGGTAAAAGGCACCCCGTTTCACTTCATCGTTGATAGTGGTAGCCAGAAGAACCTCATCTCAGCAATGGTCGTCAAGCGGCTAGCCCTACCAATAAGACCGCACCCACAACCATCCACCATTTGATGGCTCCACCAAGGAAGAGATATTTGCATCAACCAACAGTGTTGACTTTCATACAACATCAAGCCCTTCAAAGACGAGGTATTGTGTGATGTTTCGCCTCTCGAATTTTGTAATGTTCTTTTGGTCCAACCTTATTTATGGAAACATCATGTTGTATATGAGTCTAGGCCTCGTAGTGTTATTATTACTTGAACGAGAAATTGTACAGGATACTCGAGGCAATCCCACCTAGTGTTATTTCTTTAATCTCTGCCAAGCAATACAGGAAGGTCATCTCTCAGACCGAAAAATTTGTCTTCTTCGTGATTCGCTCTCAGAGTGAGCTAAATATCACAACCACATCTAGGGCCTCCATGACCAATCTCTCCACACAATAGAAGCAAGTGGATAAGGTTGTGGAATAATACTCGAATATATTCTCCTCACCAACCGGGGTACCTCTGCACTTCCAGGTCAAGCATCCCATCGATCTGACCCAATGGGCCAGTCTACTACTACTCTCTGTTAGAAAAAGAGGATATCAATAGGTATATCCAATAAATTCTCCACAAGGGGTACATCCATCCCAACTCATTGCCTTGTGGGATCCCAATCGTGTTGGTGCAGAAGAAAGATGGGACCTGGTGACTTTACATTGATTACTGGGCATTGAATAAACTCACAGTCTAGAACCAATACCTAATTCCCTGAATTGACGACCTCCTTGATTAGCTCACGGGGGCCAAATATTTCAGTAAGATTGATTTGAATTTTGGCTACCACCAGGTCCCAATAAAACAAACAGATGTATGGAAGACCGCCTTCAAGTCAAAAGATGGTCTTTTTGAATGGCTGGTGATGCCCTTTGGTTTGACAAATGCTCCAAAAAATTTCATGAGGATGATGGATGATATCCTGTGACCTTTCACCAATACTTTTGTAGTGGTGTATCTAGATGACATCCTCATCTACAACAAGACTTGGGCGGAACACTTGCAACATATTTAGCAGGTTTTGCACACCCTGCGACAACACAAGTTATATCCCAACTTGGAAAAATGCTCCTTCGGCATGGACAAGGTCCATTACCTAGGATACATCGTTGATCAACATGGTGTGCATGTGGATCCAGCCAAGATCCAGGTCATCCGTGACTGGCCAACCCCAACCACACTTGCTGAGATTCAGAGCTTCTTGGGCCTTGCCAATTTCTATCACAGGTTCATGTTGGGATTCTCTCATATTGCATGGGCCCTCATCCAAGTAACCAAGGGTGGTGGTAAGGTAAATATTGTGTGGGGCTTGTACCAACAACAAGATTTCAATTATTTGAAGCCACGCTTATGCTCATTCCTAGTAATTTCATTACCGAACTTGCAACAACCCTTTGAGATCGAGACATATGCTTCAGACTATGTTGTGGGCATCGTTCTCATTCAACATGGCCACCCCATGGAATATTATTGTGAGACACTATCATATGTTGTATGTAAGTACCCTACTTACGACAAAGAAATGTACTCTATTGTGAAAGCCTGTCGCTAATGGAGACATTACATTCCTGGGAAGGAGACAATCATCCACATTGATCATAATCCACTATAGTTCATGCAGGCACAAGGATAATTGCAGAAAGACCACCATCATAAGTGGTCCACATACATCCAAAAGTTCCACCTCAACATCAAGTATAAAATAAGAAGTACCAACTGATTTGTTGATTGCCTAAGCCGACCTCCAGTCGCTGCACTCACCACGGTGCTAGACTCTTACATCCATGAGACCTTCGGATGGCCCCACCTCTATGAGACAGACCTTGACTTCGCCATCAACTACCAAATGTTGGGCACAAACTCAGTTGTCACTAATTTCCATCTTCAGGACGGGTTATTGTGTCATTTGGGCTATCTCTGGGTTCCATCAAGAGAGTGAGTGAATCTGATTTGGGAAGCTCACTAAACTCGGGTGGCAGGATACTTCAGCATCAAAAAGACAGTGGAAGTGTTGTAGAAACATTTCTACTGGCCAAAAATTCAAATGGATGTCGGCAAGTATATTAGGTCCTGCACCGCCTACACTATTTCCAAACCGACCACTAAGAAACAGGGCCTGTACACCCCTCTTCCTACTCCTGACCATCCATGGGAATCCACCTCAATGGACTACATGTTGGGCCTTCCATCCACCAAGAGGGGAAATGAGTGGTTGTTGATCGCTTTTCCAAGATGGAAATTCTCGCCTCCTGCAAGAAGAGCATCATGACAGAGGCCACTGCCAAGATCTTCTTTGATCGAGTATGGGTACATTTTGGAATCCCATAAACCATTGTCTTAGATCAGGACAGTCAGTTCCTCATCACATTCTGGTCAAGCCTCTGGTCACTGCTGGACACCAAGCTCACCAAATCCACTGCCTTCCACCTCCAAACAGATGGCCAAACTGAGGTCGTCAATCGGATGATTGTGCATATCTTGCGCATGTACAATTCCAAGCACCCCCACACATGGGATGAGAGTCTTCCTTATGTCTAGCATAGTTACAACCAAGCCTTACATAGCTCAACTGGCCACAACCCCTTTCAGGTGGGGTTGGGATTCCAAACATTAGGCCCCATGGATGTTTCAGTACCCCTGGGGGCCACCTTGGCTGACTCGTCCCCTACTCCACCTGAAGATGACAAAGCCACCTGGTTCATTGAGCATATCCAACACATCTACCAACAGGTTCAAGATATTTTACAAAAGTCCAATGCCAAGTATAGACAACACCATGATCAACACTGGGTGCCACATAAATTTTAGGTGGGAGACAAAGTTTGGTTGCACTTGGAAAAATAATTCCTTAAAGGGCCCCATTAGAATCTTCACCCACTCCGTTATGGGTCATACACCATGACCAAGATTCTGGGTGACAATGATTTTCAACATTGTTTTCCGCTGTAGTTTATAGTTTCAGCTTATTTCCTCATTGAATAGAAACCAATTTTACTGTATCTTTGTTATTCTGTGTTAAACATATTTTAATAATCTGTATTTATTTTGTTCTTCTCATAAAATCTGGATCAACAACCCAACCATATCCATCAATTTGGTCTTGGAATGATTTGTTGCATAAGGTTTTACTAGGAGAAGTAAAAGGGTTTACACCCTCCTAGTACTTCTAGTTAGCCTTGCTTGCCTTGGGGAGTAAAAAGGTTTACACCCCCAAGGAGATATCATTGCTAGCTTACTGTTTATTTTACTCCATAACCCAATATATGAAGGCAGTAATCTAATTGCATTGGAGAAATAAAATCTTGCATTGGTTAATGTGAAAACTTGAGATTTTGAGATTGTCTAAATTGGAATCAATTATATGCTCTATTTGCTTGGTTGAGCCACTAGGGCGTCTCATTTTTCTAAGTGCTTCTTGATGTTGTTATAACATTTAATCTAAAACCATTAAGGATGCAAAATCCCTAATACAAATCTCTTAATTACCCACAAACCAACCATCAAAAGTTGCTAAAAGTTTTCCCCTATCCTCTACTAGTCTCAACACACTTTTTGGGTGGATTGTTGCCAAGTTTTGGTAGTTTATTTCTTTATTGTATGATTCAGACTATTTTGAGAATGAAATGAAGGTAGAGATATAACAATGAAATATACATATATATTGCAATAAACACAGAGATACATTAATGCACAATTTTTATTAATGAGAGTGTACAAAAACTGTAAAATTACAGAGTGAATGACTCGCTATAATGGTGGCAACTTATCTCTGAGAAGAGATGTGATGGCACACTCATTCACAAGAAGATGATGATGTTTACAATGAGTCTATAGAGTCCTTTTTAACATAAAGAAAATCCAAAACCCTAACCTTGGAAGATGAAACACCAAAATTTTTGCGGGCCCCGATGGGGGTAGTTGGTATGCCAAATTCCCAAGGGCGTAACTTTTGCATATGGTCTCTGTTTTGGGAATTCTATACCTCGTCAGAAAGGTATAGCTGAGGAGTACATATTACTTTCAGCCCAAAAAATGTCTCCCAAAAAAACATCATTTAGGGCCTCAAAAAACAGCCCCGGAAGTTCAAGACCCCAAAAAACGTAGCAAAACTATCAAGGTGGATACCCATGTTTTGAGCCATTGGAATAGGCGAGTGCCCACCAATTTCTGCCTAGATCAATCCTCCCCACGAGAAATATTTTGTTGAATTTGAACCTTGGTGAGTTGCTTGCCTTGCTGAAGAAGCTTCCATGCTTAACTTGTTGAAGGTTGTTATGAACCTGTTGTTGGAAGGATTGGATCTATTTAACTAATATTGTTGCATGATCTTCCTAAGCATGGGAATATGAAACCTAAAGAACATGAAAGAATTTATCATAACTTGGTTTGACTGGGAGGTGTGGAGTGACCCCTGTAGGTGCAGTAGGAATATCTTGGTGCTCTTCTACAATCTTGTTGATCTGCTTCTGTTGGATAGAAGGGTCTTGGGATGAGGCTGTAGTGGTTGTAGTGTCCTTATCTTCTGATTAGGTTGTGAAGAGGATAAACTTTGCAGTATGAGAGATTATGTTGCAACACTGTTTTGTCGGCACAGTAGTTGGAAGTACCTCTGGTATCCTGTAGGGCTAATCCCCAAGAGTAAAAATGACGTTATGGGGTCGAGACTCATAAACAACATGACGCCTCCACATATATGGTTGGAATTACAGAAAATCACATACTTCCAGTGGGGAAACATCACACAGTACCTCATCCTTGAAGAGCTTGATGTCATATGACACATGACATTGTTGGCTAACACAAAGATCTCATCCCCGATGAAGCCATTCGATGTTGTATGGTTGTGGGTGTGGAGTTGTCGGAAAATCCAAATGATTGACAACCTCTACTGAGATGAGGTTCTTCTAGCTTCAACTATCAACAATAAAATGCAAAGAGGTCCCCTTCACCCACATCTGTGAATTGAAAAGGTACTCCCCCTCCTTAGGATCCTCTGGTTCTTCTGGTTGGATTGTTGCGGTTGCAACAGTAGCAGTGGGTTCTACATCAATTATCTATCTCCTTTTATTATTTTCTGAACTAGATTCCAAGTCGAGGCTTGACTCTATTTCTTTGAGCTCGGCTACCAATGACTGTTTCGAGCGAGATTCAACGGTGTTGTGCCAAGGGATTTTGTGGAAGTCACACAACTTCCTAGTGTCCTTCTTTGTCTTCCATTTGTCCTTGTCTTCCTCTAGCTTGGATTGGTTATCTTGTGTTTGAATGTTCTGTGAGTTAGGGCTACCTTTACCATACTTTGGTTGTTCTGGATTTGCAGACCCAAATTCTCTCTTGTTCTGTTGCTTAAATTTATGCTCGATTTTGATAGCATATCTATAAGCGGCTCCCAATGATGTGATGTCCATAAACTCCATTTCAGTTTGGATGTACATGTGTAGAGCCCCATGGTATTTCATAACCAGATGTTGCTTAGAGTATTTGATACGTAGCTTGGTGTGCAAGGTATGGAAGGTATTTGTGAACTTCAACACTGTTTTATCCCACTTTTGATGCAACATGGTCCATCTCATGTACTGGTCATCATAGTTTCCTATAGGGTAATATTGCTCCTTGACCACATCCATAAAAAATCCCAAGTGGGCTCGATCCCAAATACTCCAGACTCCTCTGTGGATTTTTTCTCCTATTAAGTTTCCCACCAATGTTTGACACGGGGGAGAGACTTAAGGAGCGCAAAGGTGATATTTTCTCTGTCGGAAAAATTGTGAACAAAGAAATAACCTTCTAGCAAATTTAACCATTTTTTCAAAGCATTTGCATCGATTTGACCTTCAAATACAGGAATATCAAAACTAACTTGTACCTTGAATGGGGTAGTGTCTCCAAAGAAACTTCTTGATGAAGACACGCATGTTATTGTCGACAATCGTTGAAGGATTTGGGAAAAACTCTCCAACATCTCTGCCCCTTTGTTGCGCAAGGGCTTCTGCGAGCAACAACTTGATGGGATCTTCTTCTCCCTGTTTCCTCTTCTCTTCCACCATGGGAGGATGCTTAGTTTAGCGAGAGCGGTTGTCCTCAAGAGAAACTAGATCGAGGCCCAACTCTCTATACCATAACCTCGTTGGGGACATGCACTAAGAAATGACAAGGAGTACCCTACTCTAACACCACTGATCTGAATTATTTTGAGAAAGAAATGAAGGCATATATATCACAATGAAATATATAGAGATATTGCAATAAACACGGAGATACAATAATGCACATTTTTTTATTAATGAGAGAATGTACAGAAACTGTAAAATTACAGAGTGAATGACTCGCTAGAATGGTGGTAGCTTATCTCTGAGAATAGATGTGACGGCTATGCTCATTTGCAAGAAGATGATGACTTTTACAGTGAGGCTCTAGAGGCCTTTTCAACATAAAGAAAATCCAAAACCATAACCTCGGAAGATGTAACGCCAAAAGGTTTGCAGGCCCCAATGGGGGTAGTTGGTATGTCAACTTCCCAAGGGTGTAAATTTTGCATACGATATTTGTTTGGGGCGTTCTATACGTTATAGAAAAGTTCTAGCTGAGGAGTACATATTCCATTAGACCTAGATAGTGCCTTTAGCTATCGTCTAGGTGTTGTTGTGCCCCAAAAATGTCGTTTAGGGCCTCAAAACAACCCTAGAAGTTCAGGACCCAAAAAACCATAGAAAATCCCCCAAGGTGGAAACCCATGTTTGAGCTAGTGGAATAGGTGGGTGGCCACCAATTTCCACCTGGATCAATTCTCCCCCATTAGGAATAAATGGTCTCCATTGCATCAAGTCCCCGGGGAAGCTTTTTCTAAATCTGAACCTTGGTGAGTTGCTTACCTTGCTGAAGAAGCAACCATGCTTATCTTGTTAAAGGTTTCTATGAAACTATTGTTGGAGGGGTTGGATCTTCTTAACCAATATGGTTGCATGATCTTCTTGAGTGTGGGAGGACTCTGTTGGTGAAGATGCAACATGAAGAACATGAAGGGATTTATCATAACTTGGTTTGACTGGGCAATGTGGAGGCAACCATGTAGGTGCAGTAGGAATATCTTGGTTCTCTTCTACAATCTTGTTGATATTATTCTACTGGATATAAGGGTCTTGCGCCAAGGCTATAGTGGTTGCAGTGTCCTTCTCTTTTGACCAGGTTGTGAAGAGGCTAAACTTTGCAGTATGAGAGATTACTTTGTGACACTGTTTTGTCGGCACAATAGTTAGAACTACCTCTGGTATCATGTAGGGATGACCCCCCATAGTAACAATGATGATACAGGGTCAAGAATCATAAAAARCATGATGCCTCCACATATATGGCTRGCCTAAAAGAACATCACAGACTTCTAGTGGGSCAACATCACACAGTACCTCATCCTTTAAGGGCTTGATGCCATATGATAGGTGACACTATTGGATGACACGAAGATCTCGTCCCTAGCTGAGCCATTCGAMATTGTATGGYTGCGGGTGTGAAGTTGTCAGAAAATACAACTACTTGATGACCTCTACTGAGATGAGGTTCTTATGGCTTCCACTATCAACAATAAAATGCAATGGGGTCYCCTTCACCCAAATCTGTGAATGGAAAAGGCGCTCCCCCTCTTGAGGATCCTCTGGTTCTTCTGGTTGGATTGTTGCAGTTGCAACAATAGCAGTGGGTTCTGCATCAATTATTTGTCTCCTTTTATTATTGTCTAAACCAGAGTTTGAGTTGGGTCTTGACTTTGTTTCTTTGAGCTGGGCTACCAATGAATATTTCGAGCGACATTCATTGATGTTGTGCCAAGGGATTTTGTGGAAGTCACACCACTTCCTAGCGTCCTTCTTTGTCTTCTCACTGCCCTTCTTTTCCTATGGCTTGGACTGGTTGTCTTGAGGTTGACTATTCTATGAGTTACAAATGCCTTTACCATAATTTGGTTGTTGCAGATTTGTAGACCCAAATTCCCGCTTGTTCTACTGCTTAAATTTCTGCTCGATTTTGACAACATATTTATAAGCAGCTCCCAGTGATGAGATGTCCAGAAAATCCATTTCAGTTTGGATGTACCTGTATATATCCCCACGATATTTCATAACCATATGTCACTCAGAGTCTTTGATACCTAGCTTGGTGCGTACGATATTAAAGGTATTTGTGAACTATGACACTGTTTGGTCCTGTTTTTGATGTAGTGTGGTCCATCTAGTGTACTAGTCATCATTGTTTCACATAGGGTAATATTTCTCCTTGACCGCATCCATAAAAAAATTCTAAGTGGGCTCAGCCCAAAATATTCCAGACTCCTCTTTGGAACGTTTCTCCTAGTAAGTTTCCCACCAATGTTTGACATGGGGGAGATCCTTAAGGAGCACAAAGGTGATGTTTTCTCTGTCGGAAAAATTGTGAACAGAGAAATAACCTTCTAGAAAGTTTAAACATTTTTCCAGAGCATCCGCATCGATCTGACCTTCGAATACGAGAATATCAAAATTAACTTGCACTTTGAATGGGGTAGTGTCTCCAAAGTGACTACTTGACGAAGTCACGCCTAATATTGTCGTCAATTTTTGAAGGATTTGGGAAAAATTCTCCAACTTCTCGTTCCTCTATTGTGCGAGGGCTTACGTGAGAAACAACTTGATGGGATCTTCTGCTCCATTGCTCCTCTTATATTCTACCATGGGAGGCCACTTGGGATGGTGAGAGCAGTTGTCCTTAAGAGAAACTAGCTCGAGACCCAACTCTCTATACCTTGAGCTCTTTGGGGACATGCACTAAGAAACAACGAGTAGCATGTTTTGATACCATTGATCCAGATTATTTTGAGAATGAAATGAAGGCATAGATATAACAATGAAATATACAGAGATACAATAATTCACATTTTTTAGTAATGAGAGAATGTATAGAAACTGTAAAATTATAGAGTGAATGACTCGCTAGAATGGTGAGAGATTATCTCTGAGAAGAGATGTGATGGCTACACTCATTCACAAGAAGATGATGATGTTTACAATGAGGCTCTAGAGGCATTTTTAACATAAAGAAAATCCAAAACCCTAATCCCGGAAGATGAAATGCCAAAAGGTTTGCGGGCCCCGATGGGGGTAGTTGGTACGTCAACTTCCCAAGGGCGTAACTTTTGCATATGATCTTTGTTTGGGGCGTTCTATACCTATTTGGAAAGGTCTATCCAAGGAGTAAATATTCCATTCGTCCCAAATGATATCTTTCTTTTATGTTTGGGCACTGTCATGCCCAAAAAACATCATTAGGGTCTCAAAACGACCACGAAAGTTCAGGACACGAAAAACTGTAGAAAAACTGCCAAGGTGGAAACCCATGTTTTGAGACAGTGGAATAGGTGGATGGCCACTGATTTCGGCTTGTATCATTGTAACAATTTTTTTTCTACAACCATAAGGCTGATAATTATATCTGCGGTACTTGTTTATGACAACCTTATCTTGTTTCTAAAGTATTATACACTGATACTTGAGTTAAACTAGTCATTGCTAGCTTGTCTTCTGCATCCTTAACTATTATTTCTCTTTATTGGTAATATATATTACTATTTATTGCTGCAATTAGGGATATCAATCTTAACTTTCTTTTCCAACATATTATCGGGCTTGTATCTTTGTTTTCCTTATGTCTCAGGCAGGTACAATCACTTCTTGGAAGGTCTTCTATATTGTGGTGCATCTCCACCATATACGAGATTCTTTTCAAGCCCTTTTTACCTTCCATAATTGACCTATAGGGGGATACTTCATCATCTCTTCATCTTCCATCTCATTTCTTGTAGGGTCACCGAGATTCCCCCCTTGAGGTGATTACTTCATCTCTAAAGTGACGGGAATACCTATCTAAGGTGACAGTGGGTTGGTGGACTCACGATTTCACTTTATCATCTCTTATGTTCCCTTTTCTTCGTCGTTACCAAAATTGACCTTCATTTTTCCCGCGATCCACATTTTTATTTCTTCTCCACCGCGGGTTCGTAGGTCTCATGTCTTGAATAGTTCATTTATCACGAGTCTGATCAATAACTAGACTTAACCAATTTCTTTTTTTCACTCTTATCCTTGAGAAATACTTAGCCATATTTCCATTTTATGGCGGGTTCGTGGGTTTACCTCATCATCCCTCCCATGCTCGACTCCCCACCGTAGTGTATCCTTTCATTGTCTTTCTTCTCGAGATAAATTAAATTCTAATCCTACGGAAGATAACTGCCAATTAAATCATGGAAATAACGTTATTAATAGCAGAACTCTTGAGGTAATATCATTTAATTTGCATTAATTATTTCATCAAAAAAAGGATTTAAGTTATATTACATAGGAAAAATTTTCATTTCAAAATCATTGTTCTAAGGAATTATACTACAGCATGCCAACTTCACTGAAATGGCTACAAGAAGACAACAATTATGTGGAGGTACAATGAATATTTTCGGGTCAGAAGACCAAAATTTTCAATGATCAAGATCTTACTAGTACCATGCTACATTGTCATTACCTGGAAGAAATGAGAATAGAATCTGGACATCAAGGATTTTTCTAGCTGGATGTGTACCCGAAGTCTTTAACTGTAAGAAAATTGTGTCATGGTGCGCTGATAAATTTGTTCCAAGTCGAAGGGTTATTCAAATTCAAAGTGAATCCTCCATTTCCTTAGCACCATTGGTTCTCAGAAAGATGTTGAAATTGCCAGAGCCTACCATTAATTTTAAAGGAGAAGAATCAAGGAACTTCCTCAAGAACAAAAACAATGGATTGGATCTTTTACAAGAATATTTAGAGGATCCAGTGACAATGCCAGTTTATATATCAAGAATTTAGGTTAGTTTATTGAAGAAACCTTATCGAGAACTTGCATGGCTCTTCACTAGAATTACTAGTGAAGAATCCATGACAACCATTCCTCAGTTGGTCCTCTATATCTTATATTTTACAATTCATAAAATATCTATCTTTGATTGGGGAAAAATCATCTATGTTGAGATCTCTTCACAACTTTCGAATTTCAAGAAAGAAAAGAAGTTCTATATGGGCTCTTATTTAATCTTTGCTATTACTTATTGCCACGTCTTCAAGGGTTTGCCTATAGGGAAAAGAGTATATTGAAAAATTGATCCAATAACTATGTAGTATTAGGCTTTGTGGAGATAGAAAGATACTTATTACTTTTATGAAGTATACAATGAATTTGTCATTGTTTTCAAGAAACTTCTTTTTGGAGAAAATGCAGCTAAATTGTTATTAGAAGCAATATACTTCATATATCATTTTGAGTGTGAACTCAACAAATTACTTCCATCTTGAATTGCTAAGATACACAAGATAACAGAGGATGCTTTAGATGTTTTAATTGATGACATGGAGTTACAAAATACAAAACTAAAAGAAATAATTAAAGAGCTGGAATATACTTTGATGTCGCCCCCTATCCTTGCAAGTCCATTGGCCACTGTAAAACCTGCAATAGCTGATTTAAAATTGAAAGGAACATCAAGCTTATTGGTGTTGTCAAAAAGTTCGTTGAAGAAAACATTAAAAAGAGAAAGTCTCTTATTATGCAAGCATGGGATGTTGGAAGTAAGATTGTTTCTTTTGGCTATAAATTAAATAATTTTAGAGATTCATCCAAGGTGACTATAAACATGAAGAAGGGTTTTATAAAGATGCAATCACTACAT
>ML817087.1:25024-39329 GCA_009831015.1 Picea engelmannii | reverse complement strand
TGACAACTGCTTGGATCTTACATTGGCCCACTTGACCATGCTTGGGGAGATTGATGGGGTGCCCTAGCAAGCCTGTACCCATAAGTTTTGGTTTTCCACTGGGGGATTTCTGAAGACCCATCGTCCGCTCCCATCATGCCACCACTTTTCCATCTTATCTCCTGCTCATCTGTCCCATTCCACTTGTCTGAGCATTAGGATGATCTATTTGTGGGGTTGCATCTTATATCGTGGGAAGCAAGGGCTAAAGGCCAAGAAGGTAAAAGAAGCTGGTAAAAGATAAAAGCCTAGAAATAAAACCTCGAGATGCTCCACCCAGGGATCCTCGAGAAGGCAATAAAAGGCCTCTCAACAAGAAACAAGAGGGACCCGAAAAAATAACAAATAAGACCTAGTCAAGAGGATAGGGGGTCTCATCATGAGCCAGCCTATTATGTTCATGGGTACCTAACAACATGACATTGCCACCATATGGTTACCACGCCAGGGCAATGACCTTTGGTTGCATGGCCAAGGAAAAGGGGTTCTCATCGTGAGCCAGCCTTATCATCTTTGTGAAAGTACTTGTGGGTAACACTGTCAGCTCTGGTCACCACGCCAAGGCAGTTTCCTCTAGTTAGCCCTTGAATAAAAAAGAAAAAGAAGAAGAAAAAGAAAATAAATAAAATAATAAAGACAAGAAAGGGCTTGGAAAAATTTGCATCCATGACGAGTACAACTCGCCTTCTACAAAGGCACCCATAGGTAATATCATGCATCCCTAGCTCTCACTCTACCCGTATGTCTAGACATCCCTTAGCCACATCACCTCATTTACATGGCCTGGATGAAACCCCTTGGAAACTTTCCTTTCCTTATGGATACTAGCCCAATAGGGTGTTTTGTCCTTTTTCTCAACCTTGTATTGTAGGTTTTTTTAATGTCTTTGAGCTATTGAATGATATATCAGGGTTTCTATGCATATGTTTGATAATATTAATGATGAAATGTGATTAACATCGTTATGATCCCTGTGACTAATGAGACCATGGAGGGCGTAGTTTTTGATGTGCAGGACCATGCTCGATGGACAGGTACCATTTGGACCGATACACATGGGGAGATGATTAGTTCAGACCTCCATGGGGATGAAGAGCCCATCAGATGGTTGTTCAGATCCTGTCAGAGGGGCAAAGACATGACAATGTTTTGATTGAGCTCTTGCACCAGAGAAGAAGAAGACGTTTCACCAGAGGCACTTTGGCAGAGCCCGGCCTAGGGGGAATGACCCCTTTTCAATGGAACATTGGCCTTGGAAGCCTCAGAACATCCCCATCATCACCATGATGTCATCCAGCTTCATGGTCACTCTTGGAGGTAGATTGGGCAACAGTGGCACGTGTGGCATGTTGGAGAGGCCCTTGGGGGGCTAACGTTTTGCTCCTAGATGTCTCATTTTCCCTAAAAGGGGATAACACCTCCCTTGAAGGGGATTTTGCCTTTATTACAACTCAGTTAGGGTTTTAATTTGACAATTTAATGTAAAAACAATATGATTTTGGTTTAAAGTCTTGTCGGCTATTTTTTATGACCTAAAATTAATTAAAGGTCATTGATACAATATATACCGAGGAGTTTTATCCTAATTTTGACATAACTCATCACTCACTCTCCTAGTGAGGTTTGATTTTTGCGCCCTATTAGGGTTATTAGATGATTTGAGGAAGGTGCACTTGTTTGAGGAGGAGATTTTTGGCAATTTATGGTGTTTTTCTTGAAGGAAGGTTTACAACTAGGGTTTGCATGCTACTTTCTTGATGATTTGTAAGTATTTTTCTGCAAAACTTCTTGATTGAATGGTTGTAGTTTAATTTATTGCATCTATTTATAAATATTGTTGAATCAAAACCCTAGGGGACAAATACACAAGTAGGTCGTTGTCTCATGTCCCCTGATAGAAAAACCTTTTAGCCATTGAGGAAGAAGAAGAGAGCCTAGCCATTGCTACACTCTTTCTTTCTTCTTCCCTTAAGCTAGCCATACCTTTAAACTTCAAGAGGAAGAGGACGTCCTAGGCCTAGGTTATCTACACCTAGGGCCATTTTTCTTTTAGGGTTTGATGAAAGAGCCTTGCCTTAGCAACACTCTCCCTCTTTAAACTCTCTTGTCTTGATTTTACTTGTCTTTGAGCTAGTTGTTTGCTGGGAAGGAGGAGAGAGCACGAGGCCTTGCTTAAGCAACACTAGAGTGAGCTTCTCTCCCCTAGGGTTCTGTCTTTAAGGGCCTGCTGTTGCAGCACCTTGAAACCTTTCCCTCTTGTCTTTTGAATCTCATCCCCTTCAACTTGTGCATCCTTCACCTTTTTGACTCCATAACCCTTAGGCGCTGATCTTTAGCCTCCAACGTTGAAGTGAAAGTGATTAAAAAAAATTTCAAAACCTCTTATAAATTGAAACCCTAACTAACTACTAACCGTAAAAAGCTGATGTCATCATTGGTTATTTCATCTTGATGCAACACCTTTTATTTATTAAGCAATTAGATGGTGGTTTAAAGCATTTATTGAATAAGGATTGATTGGACACACTGATTGCTACATCATCTTGGTATTTATTGATGAATTGATATTATTTTATTGTTGTATTAATAATCATTGATCTCGTCAATATCTATTGCTTATATATTGATATCAAATAGTTATATGAACTACTAACCCTTTGAATCATAGCCTACATGTATTAGTCTGTTGTTGCTTTGTTCCAGGCAGGTGTTCTCATTTGGGCCTACACTTCATTATTGGTTGTTTAGCCCGACTATCTGCTCTTGGTGGTGACTTGTGAAGAGGGAATTCCACTTTGACCTTTCTCCCTTAGCCTCTTCAAAACTCCAGGTTACCGGGGATGTCTCCCCTGGGCCTAACCTCCCTAAAGAGAAAGAGCCTCCCCATCGTGGTGACATTGGGTTGGGTAGGTTCCTGTTACGCTAGTTTGGCCTCTTTCTTCTAGCCTTTTGACCTAGCTACAAACTGTGGGATGACATGAACTAACTGGTGGACAGATTTGGAAGAACAAGCCTAACTTGGGCTTCCATGGGGATTGAATCCCACAGCTTGGATTCCAAGGGCCCACATGCTAGATGATGAAGACATACCTTTGGAGGCCTAGAATACATCTTGGAGGACCTGACCTAGCCCTACCATCCAAATGACTTGCCTAAGGAGGCCAAAATGTCACCTTTGAGGGCTTGACGTCACATTAGGGCTAGGTTTTGAGTCTCAGAAATGTCGTATCTCCATCCACCTTTCCCTTCATCATTCTTCACATTTCATCGCCCCATCAACCTTTCATGATACCATTTTCATAATTAAATATGGGTTTAACCTTATTATTTTTCAAATCATTTGTTTTAGTATTAAAAGGGAATTTGTGATTAAATATTAGAAAAATGTCATATTTTCATATATATCTCAAAAATGTGTGAGCTTTGTAATGTGTGAAGGATTAACTCAAAAAGACTTCTCGAATACTTCCTCCACCATTTCAAGATTTGAGGAGATAATTCAATCCTAATCCAAGGAGAAGATCATGGAGATTTGGTTGTCATATCTTATCCGAGATATATGAGAGATATGTGTGAGGATTTGAAAGGATTATATTTTGTAACAATGGGAAATGGGTTGAGAGAAAAGTGGATATGTAATTATGAGATGTTTATTTCCTTTTCAAAGCTCTCATGTATAAAAGAGAGTGCCCTCGATTCATGAGAGGGGGAGAGAATTATTATTATGTAGATTAGAGGAGAATTATTATGATAAGATAGGTTCTTGAGGAGAATTGTTATGATGTAGATTGGATTCATGAAGAGACTCCTTTTGTAAACCTACTTGTTGAAGATTAGTGCAAGTTTGAATTCAGTGGTTTTGTCTCTCATAGAAGTTAGCATATGGTGATCTAAAGCTTCCATGTTGGCATCGACAAGGGCCACCGATCTAGCTTGGTAAGCTTATTTTAAATTGTTAGTGTAGATTTTCATTTCAAGTATTTGTTATTTTGATTTCATGTTATTTTGTCTATTCGAATTTGTTGCAAAGTGTGGTAATGCAGGAACAGTTGGATCTTCGTATTTCACCATACATGAGCTTTAATGGAGCATCTCACTTGTTATTTTAGTTGCTCTAGGAGATAGAATCAAAGTTCATATTTTCTTTTCATAAGCCATCAATGAATAGTTCCATCACCTGAGCAAGAACTTTTGTTTGTTTATGAGTTTTGCTTTCCAGATTTCAAATTGTGTGAAGATTGTTATTTTTAAGAGTGTGTTGGTTTCTAAATGGTTTTCTTATCTAATCTATACTAAACAGACATAAGAACCTATCTGTTATTGGCACGTATATTGCATCAACAATATTGATTACGAATCCCGGTTGATAATTTATGTTTGGTAATATATTATGCATATAATTGCACCAACACTAGGGCTTGGTGGTGTTGAGGATACTTGGTACGTTTTGGAGGAACAAACCCTTGGATCATGGAATAAAGGCATTGGCCTTTAGAGGCTTAGCATTCCCTTCTCCAACTCAACGATTTGACCAAAAGTGCCAAACGTTACCCAAAAAGAGGGTGATGTCATGTTTTAGAGTTTCTTCTATGTGCAAAAGTATGAATTAAATAAAATTATTTTGTAAAGGGGAAAGATAAGGGATTTTGACCCCTTATCTCGTGTTTTACCCTAAATTATGTGGAAAAACTATTTGTTAGAGGATTTGTATAAATAGGGATCATTTGTATCTCATTTGGATCATAACTCTCCTATTGTGAGAAGAATCCTAGCTGAAATTTGTGCCCTCTTTGGGAAATCTCTCTCTCTTGTGTTCTTGTTATGGTTTATTTATGCTATTGGTGGAAGACATAGCATGCTACCTCTCTTGTATATTTTCTCTTGCATGTGTGGTGGATTAATCTTGGTAAAAGGAGGTTTATCTTGTCATTGCTTGGACTAGGTAAGGATTCTATCTTGTTATTGCTTCATTGCTTGGTTACAAGTTTGATTTACTATAATTCTTTGGGAATATATGGTTTACAACTAATATAGATGGATGTCGATGGCCTCCCACCTATTCCAACTGGTTCATTTTGGCATTTTTCCAGTTTGGCAGTTTTTCCTAGTTTTCGGGGCCCCGACTTCCAGGGTCGTTTTGAGGCCCTAAACAACATTTTTAGGACTCTCCATAGTTGGAAAGTAATCAGAGTCTGATTCTAATGGAAATATGTGTAGTCTTCAGATAGACCTTTCAAACGGGCTATCATGCACCTAAAATGAAGGTCGTATGAAAAAGTTACAAACTCAGGAAGTTGATGTACTAGCTTACCCCAACATGGCCCATATGACTTTTGGCGCTTCATCTCCTTCTTTTAGGTTTTTGGATGTCTAGGGTTTTGGCATTCATGTTTTTTGTAAAAAATGCCTTTAGAGCCTTCTGGTGAATGATCACAGTCGTCACATCTCTTCTCAGAGATAAGCCGCCACCATTCCAACAAGCTTGTTTTCCGCTGCATTTTATAGTTTCCATTTATTTCCTTATTGAATAGAAACCAGTTTGATTGTATCTCTGTTATTAAATGTTAAACATATTTTAATAATATGTATTCATTTCATTGTGCTCATAAAATATGGATCAGTGGTATTAGATCGGTTTTCTCCTTGTCGTTCTTAATGCATGTCCCCAACGAGGTTAGGGTACAAAGAATTGGGTCTCAAGCTTGTTTCTCTTGAGGAAAAAAGTTCTCTCACACCCAAGCGACCTCTCATGGCGGGAGAAAAGAAAGATTGATGGGACATGAGATCCTTTCAAAATGGTTCTTGAGTAATCCATCACGCAACAGAGGAACGAGATGGTGGATAGTTTTGTACAAATCCTTCGGTGGCTACTGACAGGACGCATCTTCCTCGACTGGAGGTGCCACCCCCTTCAAGGTACAAACCAACTTTGATATTCCTATTTTTGAAGGTCAGATAGACACAGATGCTGTAGATAAATGGTTGAATCTATTATAAGGATATTTTTCTGTCCATAACTTTTTGAATAGAGAAACAATTACTTTTGCGCTCCTCGAAGTTGTTCCCCATGTCAAAGATTGGTGGGAAAGTTTCTGTGAGCAAAAGGAAATAGAGGAATCCTCATTATTTACAGTTGCGGTCACCTGAGAATCCTTTAATGATTCTATTAAGGAACAATACTACCTTGTCGGAAGTTATGATGACTTGTATACAAAATGGACCACACTGCAACAAAAAGAGACCAAGCAGTGCCAGAGTTCACAAATATCTTCCATACCTTGCACACCAAGATGGGTATCAAATATTCTTTGCGATGTTTGGTGCTCAAGTGTCATGGTTCTCTGCATAGATACATCCAAACCAAAATTGAATTTCTGGACATCTCGTCCTTGGGCGCGACCTATTGATATGTTGTCAAAATCAAGCAGAAGCTCAAACAAAAGATGCGACAATTTGGGCCTAGGAATCCCTCACAGCAAAATCCAGGAAAGGGAAGCCCCAACCCACAAAACAAAGGTAAAATAAAATATGGATAAAATTAGGAAAACTATTCCAAGCCTCAAGAAAAGAAGGACACCAGAAAGAGAAAGAAATATACTGGGAACTAGTGCGACTTCCATAAGAGTCCTTGGCATAAAACTGTTGATTTTTTCTCAAAGCAGTCATTGGTGGCTGAAGTGAAAGAATCTAAATCAGATGCAGGTTCCGACTTTGAGTCAAAACTCGAAAGGGGGAGATGGATCATTGATGCAGAACCCAATGCCACCATTTCTACCACCGAGCTCCAGCCTGATGAACTAGATGAGCCAGAAGAAGGCAAGCGCATTTTCCATTTACAGATGTGGGTAAAAGGCACCCCGTTTCACTTCATCGTTGATAGTGGTAGCCAGAAGAACCTCATCTCAGCAATGGTCGTCAAGCGGCTAGCCCTACCAATAAGACCGCACCCACAACCATCCACCATTTGATGGCTCCACCAAGGAAGAGATATTTGCATCAACCAACAGTGTTGACTTTCATACAACATCAAGCCCTTCAAAGACGAGGTATTGTGTGATGTTTCGCCTCTCGAATTTTGTAATGTTCTTTTGGTCCAACCTTATTTATGGAAACATCATGTTGTATATGAGTCTAGGCCTCGTAGTGTTATTATTACTTGAACGAGAAATTGTACAGGATACTCGAGGCAATCCCACCTAGTGTTATTTCTTTAATCTCTGCCAAGCAATACAGGAAGGTCATCTCTTAGACCGGAAAATTTGTCTTCTTTGTGATTCGCTCTCAGAGTGAGCTAAATATCAAAACCACATCTAGGGCCTCCATGACCAATCTCTCCACACAATAGAAGCAAGTGGATAAGGTTGTGGAATAATACTCGAATATCTTCTCCTCACCAACCGGGGTACCTCTGCGCTGCCAGGTCAAGCATCCCATCGATCTGACCCAATGGGCTAGTCTACTACTACTCTCTATTAGAAAAAGAGTATATCAATAGGTAGATCCAATAAATTATCCACAAGGGGTACATCCATCCCAACTCATTGCCTTGTGGGAGCCCAATCGTGTTGGTGCAGAAGAAAGATGGGACCTGGTGACTTTACATTGATTACTGGGCCTTGAATAAATTCACAGTCTGGAACCAATACCTAATTCCCTGAATTGACGACCTTATTGATTAGCTCATGGGGGCCAAATATTTCAGTAAGATTGATTTGAATTCTGGCTACCACCAGGTCCCAATAAAACAAACAGGTGTATGGAAGACCGCCTTCAAGTCAAAAGATGGTGTTTTTGAATGGCTGGTGATGCTCTTTGGTTTGACAAATGCTCCAAAAAATTTCATGAGGATGATGGATGATATCCTGTGACCTTTCACCAATACCTTTGTAGTGGTGTATCTAGATGACATCCTCATCTACAACAAGACTTGGGCGGAACACTTGCAACATATTTAGCAGGTTTTGCACACCCTGCGACAACACAAGTTATATTCCAACTTGGAAAAATTCTCCTTCGGCATGGACAGGGTCCATTACCTAAGATACATCGTTGATCAACATGGTGTGCATGTGGATCTAGCCAAGATCCAGGTCATCCGTGACTGGCCAACCCCAACCACACTTGCTGAGATTCAGAGCTTCTTGGGCCTTGCCAATTTCTATCACAGGTTCATGTTGGGATTCTCTCATATTGCATGGGCCCTCATCCAAGTAACCAGGGGTGGTGGTAAGGTAAATATTGTGTGGGGCTTGTACCAACAACAAGATTTCAATTATTTGAAGCCACACTTATGCTCATTCCTAGTAATTTCATTACCAAACTTGCAACAACCCTTTGAGATCGAGACAGATGCTTCAGACTATGTTGTGGGCATCGTTCTCATTCAACATGTCCACCCCATGGAATATTATTGTGAGAAACTATCATATGTTGTATGTAAGTACCCTAGTTACGACAAAGAAATGTACTCTATTGCGAAAGCCTGCCGCTAATGGAGACATTACATTCCTGGGAAGGAGACAATCATCCACATTGGTCATAATCCACTATAGTTCATGTAGACACAAGGATAATTGCATAAAGACCACCATCATAAGTGGTCCACATACTTCCAAAAGTTCCACCTCAACATCAAGTATAAAATAAGAAGTACCAACTGATTTGTTGATTGCCTAAGCCGACCTCTAGTCGTTGCACTCACCACGGTGCTAGACTCTTACAGCCATGAGACCTTCGGATGGCCCCACCTCTATGAGACAGACCTTGACTTCGCCACCAACTACCAAATGTTGGGCACAAACTCAGTTGTCACTAATTTCCATCTTCAGAACGGGTTATTGTGTCATTTGGGCTATCTCTACGTTCCATCAAGAGAGTGAGTAAAGCTGATTTGGGAAGCTCACTAAACTCGGGTGGTAGGACACTTCAGCATCAAAAAGACAGTGGAAGTGTTGTAGAAACATTTCTACTGGCCAAAAATTCAAATGGATGTCGGCAAGTATATTAGGTCCTGCACCGCCTACACTATTTCCAAACCGACCACTAAGAAACAGGGCATGTACACCCCTCTTCCTACTCCTGACCATCCATGGGAATCCACCTCAATGGACTACATGTTGGGCCTTCCATCCACCAAGAGGGGAAATGAGTGGTTGTTGATCGTTTTTCCAAGATGGAAATTCTCGCCTCCTGCAAGAAGAGCATCATGACAGAGGCCACTGCCAAGATCTTCTTTGATCGAGTATGGGTACATTTTGGAATCCCATAAACCATTGTCTTAGATCAGGACAGTCATTTCCTCATCACATTCTGGTCAAGCCTCTGGTCACTGCTGGACACCAAGCTCACCAAATCCACTGCCTTCCACCTCCAAACAGATGGCCAAACTGAGGTCGTCAATCGGATGATTGTGCATATCTTGCGCATGTACAATTCCAAGCACCCCCACACATGGGATGAGAGTCTTCCTTATGTCTAGCATAGTTACAACCAAGCCTTACATAGCTCAACTGGCCACAACCCCTTTCAGGTGGGGTTGGGATTCCAAACATTAGGCCCCATGGATGTTTCAGTACCCCTGGGGGCCACCTTGGCTGACTCGTCCCCTACTCCACCTGAAGATGACAAAGCCACCTGGTTCATTGAGCATATCCAACACATCTACCAACAGGTTCAAGATATTTTACAAAAGTCCAATGCCAAGTATAGACAACACCATGATCAACACTGGGTGCCACATAAATTTTAGGTGGGAGACAAAGTTTGGTTGCACTTGGAAAAATAATTCCTTAAAGGGCCCCATTAGAATCTTCACCCACTCCGTTATGGGTCATACACCATGACCAAGATTCTGGGTGACAATGATTTTCAACATTGTTTTCCGCTGTAGTTTATAGTTTCAGCTTATTTCCTCATTGAATAGAAACCAATTTTACTGTATCTTTGTTATTCTGTGTTAAACATATTTTAATAATCTGTATTTATTTTGTTCTTCTCATAAAATCTGGATCAACAACCCAACCATATCCATCAATTTGGTCTTGGAATGATTTGTTGCATAAGGTTTTACTAGGAGAAGTAAAAGGGTTTACACCCTCCTAGTACTTCTAGTTAGCCTTGCTTGCCTTGGGGAGTAAAAAGGTTTACACCCCCAAGGAGATATCATTGCTAGCTTACTGTTTATTTTACTCCATAACCCAATATATGAAGGCAGTAATCTAATTGCATTGGAGAAATAAAATCTTGCATTGGTTAATGTGAAAACTTGAGATTTTGAGATTGTCTAAATTGGAATCAATTATATGCTCTATTTGCTTGGTTGAGCCACTAGGGCGTCTCATTTTTCTAAGTGCTTCTTGATGTTGTTATAACATTTAATCTAAAACCATTAAGGATGCAAAATCCCTAATACAAATCTCTTAATTACCCACAAACCAACCATCAAAAGTTGCTAAAAGTTTTCCCCTATCCTCTACTAGTCTCAACACACTTTTTGGGTGGATTGTTGCCAAGTTTTGGTAGTTTATTTCTTTATTGTATGATTCAGACTATTTTGAGAATGAAATGAAGGTAGAGATATAACAATGAAATATACATATATATTGCAATAAACACAGAGATACATTAATGCACAATTTTTATTAATGAGAGTGTACAAAAACTGTAAAATTACAGAGTGAATGACTCGCTATAATGGTGGCAACTTATCTCTGAGAAGAGATGTGATGGCACACTCATTCACAAGAAGATGATGATGTTTACAATGAGTCTATAGAGTCCTTTTTAACATAAAGAAAATCCAAAACCCTAACCTTGGAAGATGAAACACCAAAATTTTTGCGGGCCCCGATGGGGGTAGTTGGTATGCCAAATTCCCAAGGGCGTAACTTTTGCATATGGTCTCTGTTTTGGGAATTCTATACCTCGTCAGAAAGGTATAGCTGAGGAGTACATATTACTTTCAGCCCAAAAAATGTCTCCCAAAAAAACATCATTTAGGGCCTCAAAAAACAGCCCCGGAAGTTCAAGACCCCAAAAAACGTAGCAAAACTATCAAGGTGGATACCCATGTTTTGAGCCATTGGAATAGGCGAGTGCCCACCAATTTCTGCCTAGATCAATCCTCCCCACGAGAAATATTTTGTTGAATTTGAACCTTGGTGAGTTGCTTGCCTTGCTGAAGAAGCTTCCATGCTTAACTTGTTGAAGGTTGTTATGAACCTGTTGTTGGAAGGATTGGATCTATTTAACTAATATTGTTGCATGATCTTCCTAAGCATGGGAATATGAAACCTAAAGAACATGAAAGAATTTATCATAACTTGGTTTGACTGGGAGGTGTGGAGTGACCCCTGTAGGTGCAGTAGGAATATCTTGGTGCTCTTCTACAATCTTGTTGATCTGCTTCTGTTGGATAGAAGGGTCTTGGGATGAGGCTGTAGTGGTTGTAGTGTCCTTATCTTCTGATTAGGTTGTGAAGAGGATAAACTTTGCAGTATGAGAGATTATGTTGCAACACTGTTTTGTCGGCACAGTAGTTGGAAGTACCTCTGGTATCCTGTAGGGCTAATCCCCAAGAGTAAAAATGACGTTATGGGGTCGAGACTCATAAACAACATGACGCCTCCACATATATGGTTGGAATTACAGAAAATCACATACTTCCAGTGGGGAAACATCACACAGTACCTCATCCTTGAAGAGCTTGATGTCATATGACACATGACATTGTTGGCTAACACAAAGATCTCATCCCCGATGAAGCCATTCGATGTTGTATGGTTGTGGGTGTGGAGTTGTCGGAAAATCCAAATGATTGACAACCTCTACTGAGATGAGGTTCTTCTAGCTTCAACTATCAACAATAAAATGCAAAGAGGTCCCCTTCACCCACATCTGTGAATTGAAAAGGTACTCCCCCTCCTTAGGATCCTCTGGTTCTTCTGGTTGGATTGTTGCGGTTGCAACAGTAGCAGTGGGTTCTACATCAATTATCTATCTCCTTTTATTATTTTCTGAACTAGATTCCAAGTCGAGGCTTGACTCTATTTCTTTGAGCTCGGCTACCAATGACTGTTTCGAGCGAGATTCAACGGTGTTGTGCCAAGGGATTTTGTGGAAGTCACACAACTTCCTAGTGTCCTTCTTTGTCTTCCATTTGTCCTTGTCTTCCTCTAGCTTGGATTGGTTATCTTGTGTTTGAATGTTCTGTGAGTTAGGGCTACCTTTACCATACTTTGGTTGTTCTGGATTTGCAGACCCAAATTCTCTCTTGTTCTGTTGCTTAAATTTATGCTCGATTTTGATAGCATATCTATAAGCGGCTCCCAATGATGTGATGTCCATAAACTCCATTTCAGTTTGGATGTACATGTGTAGAGCCCCATGGTATTTCATAACCAGATGTTGCTTAGAGTATTTGATACGTAGCTTGGTGTGCAAGGTATGGAAGGTATTTGTGAACTTCAACACTGTTTTATCCCACTTTTGATGCAACATGGTCCATCTCATGTACTGGTCATCATAGTTTCCTATAGGGTAATATTGCTCCTTGACCACATCCATAAAAAATCCCAAGTGGGCTCGATCCCAAATACTCCAGACTCCTCTGTGGATTTTTTCTCCTATTAAGTTTCCCACCAATGTTTGACACGGGGGAGAGACTTAAGGAGCGCAAAGGTGATATTTTCTCTGTCGGAAAAATTGTGAACAAAGAAATAACCTTCTAGCAAATTTAACCATTTTTTCAAAGCATTTGCATCGATTTGACCTTCAAATACAGGAATATCAAAACTAACTTGTACCTTGAATGGGGTAGTGTCTCCAAAGAAACTTCTTGATGAAGACACGCATGTTATTGTCGACAATCGTTGAAGGATTTGGGAAAAACTCTCCAACATCTCTGCCCCTTTGTTGCGCAAGGGCTTCTGCGAGCAACAACTTGATGGGATCTTCTTCTCCCTGTTTCCTCTTCTCTTCCACCATGGGAGGATGCTTAGTTTAGCGAGAGCGGTTGTCCTCAAGAGAAACTAGATCGAGGCCCAACTCTCTATACCATAACCTCGTTGGGGACATGCACTAAGAAATGACAAGGAGTACCCTACTCTAACACCACTGATCTGAATTATTTTGAGAAAGAAATGAAGGCATATATATCACAATGAAATATATAGAGATATTGCAATAAACACGGAGATACAATAATGCACATTTTTTTATTAATGAGAGAATGTACAGAAACTGTAAAATTACAGAGTGAATGACTCGCTAGAATGGTGGTAGCTTATCTCTGAGAATAGATGTGACGGCTATGCTCATTTGCAAGAAGATGATGACTTTTACAGTGAGGCTCTAGAGGCCTTTTCAACATAAAGAAAATCCAAAACCATAACCTCGGAAGATGTAACGCCAAAAGGTTTGCAGGCCCCAATGGGGGTAGTTGGTATGTCAACTTCCCAAGGGTGTAAATTTTGCATACGATATTTGTTTGGGGCGTTCTATACGTTATAGAAAAGTTCTAGCTGAGGAGTACATATTCCATTAGACCTAGATAGTGCCTTTAGCTATCGTCTAGGTGTTGTTGTGCCCCAAAAATGTCGTTTAGGGCCTCAAAACAACCCTAGAAGTTCAGGACCCAAAAAACCATAGAAAATCCCCCAAGGTGGAAACCCATGTTTGAGCTAGTGGAATAGGTGGGTGGCCACCAATTTCCACCTGGATCAATTCTCCCCCATTAGGAATAAATGGTCTCCATTGCATCAAGTCCCCGGGGAAGCTTTTTCTAAATCTGAACCTTGGTGAGTTGCTTACCTTGCTGAAGAAGCAACCATGCTTATCTTGTTAAAGGTTTCTATGAAACTATTGTTGGAGGGGTTGGATCTTCTTAACCAATATGGTTGCATGATCTTCTTGAGTGTGGGAGGACTCTGTTGGTGAAGATGCAACATGAAGAACATGAAGGGATTTATCATAACTTGGTTTGACTGGGCAATGTGGAGGCAACCATGTAGGTGCAGTAGGAATATCTTGGTTCTCTTCTACAATCTTGTTGATATTATTCTACTGGATATAAGGGTCTTGCGCCAAGGCTATAGTGGTTGCAGTGTCCTTCTCTTTTGACCAGGTTGTGAAGAGGCTAAACTTTGCAGTATGAGAGATTACTTTGTGACACTGTTTTGTCGGCACAATAGTTAGAACTACCTCTGGTATCATGTAGGGATGACCCCCCATAGTAACAATGATGATACAGGGTCAAGAATCATAAAAA
>ML817086.1:85892-136445 GCA_009831015.1 Picea engelmannii | reverse complement strand
TCGTGTATGTACCAATTTCTGTGATTTGAGAAAGGCATGTCCAAAAGATAATTATCCAACCCCATTCATCGACCAGATCATTGATGAATGTGCCGGTTGTGAAGCCTTTTCGTTCATGGATGGTTTTTCGGGCTATAATCAAATCCAAATCAAACCGGAGGACCAACACAAAACGACATTCATTTGTCCGTGGGGTACATTTACCTATCGTAAGATGCCTTTTGGCCTCAAGAATGCTGGAGCCACTTTCCAGCGGGCCATGTCTTTTGCGTTTCACGACCTCAAACATATAGTCGAGGCCTATCTAGATGATTTAGCATCACGCTCTCGCAAGCGAAAGGATCATCCTATGCACCTCAGACTAATCTTCGAACGTTGTCGCTACTTCAGGATTCGCTTGAATCCCAACAAGTGCAGCTTTTGCGTCACGTCAGGACGTTTGTTAGTTTTCATCGTATCCACAACAAGGATCATGGTGGATCCTCTTAAGATGGAGGCAATAATCCAGTTTCCCTTCCCACGCACAATCTTACAACTTCAGAGTCTTCAAGGCAAGGCGAACTTCTTATGACGCTTCATCACCAACTATGCCGAAATCACCAAGGGCTTTATGCGTTTACTCAAGAAAGATGTTTCCTTTTTCTGGGACGAAGCCGCTCAACGCTCTTTCAACGCATTAAAACACACTCTCACAACCGCACCTCTGCTACGACCACCTAATTATAACAAAGATTTATTATTATATCTGGCTGCCGCAGAGTCAACCATAGGCATGGTTTTAGTTCAGGAAGATGATTTGTTTTCAGAATACGTGATCTATTACCTGAGTCGAGGCCTCGTAGGACCGGAACTTAATTATTCCCATCTAGAAAAATTTGCGTTGGCAGCCGTTCATGCTGTTCAACGGTTCCATCACTATGTTTTGTTTCGCAAGACCACCGTCGTTGCTGTCGTGAATCCATTCCAGTACATGTTGACACGACGAGTTATCGGCGGAAAAATCAGTAGATGGATGGTCATCCTCCAAGAATTTGACTTAGACTTCGTTTCAACAAAGTCGAAGAAGTCATTAGTCTTCGCAGAACTTATCTCGGAGCTTCCGATTGAGTCAGGTGACGTTGTGCCTGAGGAATCGCCTATCCGGGGGGATATGTTTTTGATTGAATCTTCAGACCCCTGGTACGGAGATATACTAATCTATCTCTAGACTTTGAAGTGCCCCACCTTTGCTTCTCATGACGAGCATCGGCGGATACGCCATCAGGCTAAGAACTATCTCATACTCGATGATACGTTGTATCGGAGAGGTGTAGACTGCGTCTTGCATCGATGTCTCTCATGAGGAGGCCGTCATAGTGCTCAACGATTGTCATACAGGAGCTTGTGGCGGTCACTTATCTGGGTTGGCAACAGCCCAAAAGATTTTACGAGCAGGTTACTTCTGGCCCACACTTATCAAAGATTGTATCGAGTCGGTCAAGAAGTGCCATCCATGACAAATCTTCTCTCGGAAGATGAGGGCACATCTAGCTCCTATGTTTCCTGTCATCACAGTTGGCCCCTTCACTAAGTGGGGGATTGATTACACTACATGCAACCCCCCGTCAGCAAGGGGGCACCGCTATTTCATAGTAGTTGTCGACTACTTCACTAAGTGGGTCGAAGCTATGCCAACGTTTAAAGATGATGGAGAGACTGCAACTCTCTTCTTATTCAACCAGATTATAGCAAGGTTCGACGTCCCGAGAGAAATTGTCACTGACCATGGAAGTCACTTTCAAAATCAAATGATGACTGAGGTAACGTCAAAGATTGGGTTACAGCAAGAACATTCATGACCTTACTATCCCCAAGCCAATGGGCAGGTGGAAGCTGTAAACAAAACTCTTAAGACGATTCTACAACGAACTATCAACTCAGCCAAGTCAAACTGGCATTTGATGTTATACTCGACATTATGGGCTTACCGAACATCAGTTAAGACTGCAACCGATTTCTCACCTTTCCAACTCGTTTACGGGCTGGAGGCAGTCTTGCCCATCGAATGTCAAATCCCATCTCTGAAATTGGCAGTACAGTCATTGCCAGACACTTCTCCACTTGAAGAACGGTTAGTACACCTTGAGCAGCTTGATGAACAACATCGCGATGCGGCCCTGGCCAACGAGGCTCATAAACATAAGGTCAAGTGTCAATACGATAGGTCCGTTCGTCCTCGGATTTTTTCTGAGGGCGACCTTGTCCTGGTCTATGACAAAGACAAGGACCCCCTAGGGGCAGGAAAGTTTAAACCCATGTGGTTCGGACCCTTCATTATCAAGGAGGTTTTAAAAAAGGGCGCTTATCGTTTGGTCGATTTTGAAGGGAATGCTTTGGCGGAGCCTAGAAATGGGCTCTACCTCAAGAAGTATCACTCATAGAAAGGTCATTGTGGGTAACTTTTTGTAACCTATGTATAGTCTTTGTACTATTACTTTTTTACATTTCTTTTAAAAAGTGTTATGGACGTGTCATTGATGTTATCTTTTGTCAATATGGCAGATGTCAATTGAGTCTGAGGTGTTCATTGGGTATACGGACGGTGCTAGTCGACACACGCGGAGGCTTGCCTCCGCAGCTTGGGTAATCTTTACACCATAGGGTCAGTTGTTATCTTCCAGAGGTATATGTTTAGGTGACACCACGAATAATGTTGTTGAGTATAGTGCAGTTATTGAGTTGCTTCATGACGCTTTGTCATTGGGTATCTCTCGTCTTCGGGTCTATCTAGACGCTCAACTGGTTGTGTCGCAGCTAAACAGAATATACCGGGTTCATGACCCAACTTTACACTGACGATTCCTTAGGGTACGTGTTTTGGAACGCAATTGTGATTATATCACATATTTTCATGTTCCTAGGAGTTTAAATCAAATCACAGATACTCTAGCTAATCACATTTTAGATTGGCATCTTGCTCACATATAAAAAGATCATGAACATAAACATGTAAATACATTTTTGTACACATAATCCATAAGACACAAAAAGAGATAAAAAACATATATAAACATCATAAAATCCTCAGAGTACATAGATGGGTGCAAACGCCTCACAAGTGGGAACAGTAACGAGTCACTAAGCTTATGCCCTCAAAAAATATATACATATCAGTGCTCGTGGCACATAAAAGTCTAATGTATGCTCAGGGCCTATGGGCCCTGTTATAATCATGTACAGCTTGGGCTAAACGTCTAAACAATCGGACCCATGTCCGAGGTGCCCCCACGACATGAGTCTGCATGGAGGGCGACAGGTCCTCTATCTTTGCCATCGGGACTGTGCGAGTGAGCGCAGTGATGTTCCGCTCAATTCACCTCAGGACCCTCTCGGCCTCTTCTGTTGGGAGGTTCCCTGCTACTGCTGCTCCTCCAGCGGCGGAAACTGCGGCTTTTGGCCGTGGGCGACGCATGTTCCGTGCATAGTCGGCAGGTCGCACGGGTCCCACATCTGCATGCAATAAACGTTCACCCATCAAAAACTCTGGTATACAAAAACATGATATATATCAAAAAAGACATAAAAATTACATATGCAAACAAAAAAACTGTATGGGTGGAGACTTACCCATCTCCCCTCGCTCCTCACCAGGAGGCACTGGTATCTCTGGATCTCTGGAGAAGTTGATCCCCGCATATGGGTAGTCCTCAATAGCCGGGATCTGTCGTGACAGCCAAGCAAAAAAGTCGTCGTTGAAGGCCTCTATGGTCCTTCCACCACCCTGTCGCGGCAGTAACACTGCCCATCGGCATACTGCGGGGAAAGTGGCCAGATGTCCTCGTACTGTCAGCCAAGGACTAAAACACGGAACTCTCTCGAAAAAGAATGAACACAGGATAGTCCCAAACCCGAAGTTCCTGTGTGTCCGATGTCGGCAAGCTGTCAACTGACTCTTCATGCACTCCAACAGTGTGGTACTCCAATAAAAAATTTGCGCATTCATGCACTGGATCACACAGTTCATTTGTGCCTGCGAAGCCTGGTGCACGGCTGCTGAGCCGGTAATCCGCCCAATGAGCAATAAAATAGTCTGTAGGGCGAGGTTGGTAATCCTACTAACAGGTACCAATGAACCTCTATGTTCGGTCCAAGCCTCACAGTACTCATCAATCAACTCCGAGACTTTGCTCGGCCCCGCAGGAAACGTCTGAAAGTTGAATGGTTCCCCTCTCCTTGAGAGGCCAGTCAAAAAGTAAATATCCTCGGTGGTGGGCACCAAGGATTGCCCCTCTAGCATGAATGCCTCTGCATCAGGGTGTCAGTAATCAACCAACGCGTTCAGTAGCCTTGGCTGCGTGCGCATACATAGGCATAAAAAGAATTTCACCAACCTGCACTGTGTCAACACGGCCACAACGTTTGGATCTGCAACCACTAACTCATTGGCGGCCTCGTGCTCCTTTTCCCTCCACTGAACATACATCCTGCCAACACAACAAGGTAAAAGGAGGGTCAATACTTGTTATTTTTTTTGTTTTTTCACCATGCGAGGGGGTACCCGCGCCCTGTAGAGGTGACAGTCGCGGGTACTCGCGGATAGGCTTAGCCCTGCACGCGGGTACCCGTGGGCTGTCCCTGGAAAGCCCGCGTTTTCCTAGGGCCGACCTTTTTGAGGTCGACGCCCACCCCCCAAACACAACTAAATGCTACAAAAGAAGTATTAAATAGCTAGACAATGGAGTTTTTACTTACTTGGTCCAAGCAGAAGTCTGTTTCGTCCATTGTAGCTCCTGGAATCACGATCTTTGGCAAAGGGGGTCTTTTGGCTCCAGAGTCAATTTCCAAATCAGCAATGGTGATAATGAGCTTCCAACTTCTATTTATAGACTTTTTGGCCTCTTTTTGGCCTCTTTTTGGGCCCCTTTATCAGTTTCTTTATACCAAAAACCAGTTTGAGTGATCCAGGAGTTATATGGGAGGGATTTGAGCAGGTATTGGGACACTTTTTTTGAGTTTTGAAAAATAAAAAAATATTGATGGTCCATAAAAAAAATTATTTCTTCAAAAATCAACTTGAGCATATAGGTTAGGCTATCACCCCAACTTTTGCATCTTGTTGGTTTTTTTCTTATGATATAGGATCGATCCCATTCGGTTGTGACACGAAACCGTCATATCTGCTCTAGAAGTGTCGCAACTTGGTGGTAGAGCTTACCAACACATGGATGCCCTAGGTAGGTCCTGGTTGCATTATGGTGTCCATGTCGTTTCTAACAACCCTGTAGGCTCGGGAGTCCGTATAGTTTTTCCTGAATATGAGTTTGATCCTCATTCGCATGGGTATTTTCACTCTTTGACTTACCCTCTGGACTCCCAAAACATAACGGGTCTCCTTTTAAGCCCTTTTCAGACCCTCTAAAGATGAAAAGATTGTTGAGCGATCTCGTGGCCGTTCACGCTCGTTAAACTGAAATTTGAAGTCACGTCTGTCCGACGGTAGTTTACCCCTTTTTCGGTTCGGACGGCCAACTGTACGAACAAAGGAATACTCTATTGAATTCCCATTCTTTAGAAGAGTATCCTCAGGTATAATTTTATTCCTTTTTCAGGCCTGAGGGACTAAATTTACGAAAAAGAAACCCCCCCGGAATCCATAGTTAAGCTCTTTTCAGACTCCTTAAAATTGAAAAGATCGCTGAGTGACCTTATTCTTTCACACTCGTTAAAATGGTCCAGAAGAACATTCCTGACGGAGTCCATAGTTAATCTTTTTTCAGACTCCTTAAAAGTGAAAAAATAGCCAAGTGATCTTGTCCTTGTCACACTCGTTAAAATGGTTTTGAAATGACGTCTAATCGGTGATAGTTTATCCCTTTTTCGAACCGACTAGACTATTGTCGAAAAATGTACCCCAATGGAGTTTCCTTTTATGCTTTTTCAGACTCTAAATATGAAAAACTACCGAGCTTCCCTTCTCTGGGCTCGTTAAACTTACATCGAAGGACATTACCATTGTGTGTTCTATCAACCGCATTTGCATACCTTACCCATCATCCTTGTAACAGTTTGCTTCTGCGTCTTAACACCTTTGGCCACTCGAGGATTTTTCTCGAGTACCATTTCCCCAGAACATCAGTCTTGTCCTTGTGCCTGGAGCTTATATGTTTGCAGTACTCGTTCCTCCATTGTAACGTAATATTCCTTTATTCTTTTTCAAAAACTATCAAAAAGAACAAAAAAATCAAATATACCCCAAAAAGAGGATGGGAAAAGTATTTTCTTTATTGGCAGCATAATGAGTTGCCCTTGGATGAAGCACATCTGTCCGTTTGATCATCATACTATGGGATGTAGTACGACCTTAGGAAGCTTTGCTCGCTATATAGAGTTGTGTCCTCTACCGTTTGGTTACTCTTCCAAACATATGGAGAGTTTGTGTTGCCTCTTGCTTCGTAGACTTATGATTAACATATATGTTGCCCGAGTCTTATCACTTGTCGTGCTATTATCCAAGGGAAGTTGGTCACTGAGGCTGAGTCGACCCCTCTACAATATGTCTCTTGTCCGCATACCCGACCATCCTAAACGTCCAATCAAGTCTTTGTTCGAAACCACTGAAGCCTTCAGTCCGATCATCAAGATTATCAAGTCCATAACCGACGAGTCGTCGAAAACCTCTGGGTAGTGCAGTCGTACACTCATATTACACTCCTACCCAAGTTTAGAAGATTTTGAAGTTGTTGCTCGAGCTCTGAAGTACAACCATCAGGCCGAATCAGCTTCTAGGAGATGGATACTTTATATGTATATCTTTCTGATTTCGAGATGTAGCTCCGCTGTGTATTGTTCGCGGATACTCTTCATAGTTATTTGACATGGATCTATAGTGTATTTGATTGGTAGCCATGGTTCTATTTTATCTCGAGCATGGGTATGCCCGCCTCGGTGAGACATTTGTTATTTTGCAGACGACAGCTCCTTATTCCTGATTCTTGGGCTCACTCATTCAACATATCAGTACAGATTGGTAAAAGATTGGTAATGTATTTCGGCCATCAGATGCTCTTCTGACTTCACACATTAGGGGGCATCTGTTATAACCCTAAATTGCACCACACATGCTTACCTAGCATCAGGCCAACTCATATCCCTTCATTGCCAAAACATTTGCTGAAAAACCTCTTTGAAAATCCTCTTGGGTGAAGGTACACGTGCCCTAACCCACTACTGCACGCGGGTGAACGCTGGCAGGCCTACTACAGTCCGCGTTTACCTAACAAAGCACAAAAACAGGAAAGTTGTCGACGGGACAAAAAGCTATGGGTCAGTTAACTGAAACTCCCGGCCATGCATGGCCGGGAGTTCGTCCAAAACCCTAGCTCCTTCTAGCCTATAAAAGAAGGGGTAAAGATACCATTTGAAGGAGGAAAATTATAGCGAAGAAACTCTGCCCATTTGCCAAATCCATTTGTCCCAACCCTTTAGCCTTTCCTCAAGCCTAAGGAAAATTAACGCAAAGCAGTTGGAGGACAAAAGAAGAGGAGGAGCCCAGGATCAGGATCAAGGAGCGGTGGCTGGTCTCGACTTTGATTGTAAGTTGAGTCATTTTGAAAATAATAAAAGAATACTTTTCCCGTCCCAATGCATGAGTTATCTACGATTTGTGTAATTTATTCTTAATTTCTAACCCTCAAGTAGAAAAATAGCATGCATGCGTAGTGTTTTGTCTTGATTGCAGGTTAACTTTGGAAGGAGTAGCGCAAGTAAGCAGGCAAAGTGCAACGGAGGATCTACACCAAACATCAATAAAAAGGTTAGTAGTTCCTTTCCATGCATGTGTCTTGAAAGAGGGGTTTAAGTTTTGGGTGGTAGGTTAAAAGGTCATTTCTTTACGGTCAAAATCTGCATGCAAGTCTGACCATATTTTGCTAGTCCGTAGGGTATTATCTCCCAACAACACCAGCTTGGGGGTGACCCACTATTGAGCATGATGAGGAGCGTCGTCTAAGGCTGGGAGGTTCATGGAAGGGATGCACCTGGTTGGTGGAATTACCACGGTTTCAAAGACAAGTATCAACTTATGCTTAATATTATGTTTTGCATGCTTGTGATGCTTATATGTATCATGTATTCTGTTGTGCATATGAATTATTGTTAATGACGGGGATTATTTATGTTAGCAGTAATCTTATGCTTACTCTGATTTAAATGTATTTAATATGACTTAAATGCATGTTATTAATTAAGTATGAGAATGATGTTCCGCACAGTAGTGTTTGCCCGACTAGTGGGATGACGGTCGGGGACGTTACAGTATGGTATCAGAGCCTAGTTTCAACGCTGAGCCTGGATGGGCCGGATAAGTGGTCTTTGGACCAACGTTTGGAGAAGAAATTGTGTCTGGAGGACTAATTTCAAACCTCAAAATAATTTTGAGTGTCAACGGACTACTTGACCGTGTTACAAAGCTCAGGAGGTGTAGCGGTATTATAAAACTATAGCCGGTGTGGTATATGGCCACGGGTAGAGAGAGAACTCCACACCAGAAGTGTTGGATCAAGTAGATGAAGGTTCAGAAGGAGGGTACCAAGTCATTGGCCATAAGTCCTTGAGAAGCAGAGTTGGACAGTCAGAATTCTCTATGGAGAACTCGCAAAATCGCGAGGGCCGTAAGACGGCCAGAAGTTGCAAGGTGGTTAGTGGATGGAGAAACTCGCCACCCTAGGATCCCAAATAAACATGGTTCATTGAACGTGGTTGGTTTGAACCGTTGGATCATTTCATGAATTCAGGGATCGTGAACTTGGAGCGCAGGCCAAATTCTTGGTCACTCCAAGTCTCGAATCGCGAAAGAGATTAACAAGGGTAGAATCAGAGGGTAGAGCGCTTCTAGGAAGAAGTGTCAAAATCCCGTGAGCCGTTGGATCCAGCCAACTAGCGAGGAAGTTAGGGCTGAAGCGCTTTGATAGGTGTAAGCATAGGAGAGATCTAGACTGTTAGATCTAAATCATCGAGGATCGTTGGATCTCGTAGAAGAACTCGTGTATCGGAATTCGGGGATTGAAGTGACGAGATTTGGAGTCGCTGCATCGTGAACTCCCGGTTACCGAAAACCAAAAACCTCGAAATCCCGAAATGATATACACAGTAGATCGTAGGAGAGGAACTTGACCATTGGATCAAGTAGATGAATAGACTATAATTTCATAATTTCGGCAAACGAAAGTTCGAGATGTGTAGATGCACGAACTCTTGATGCCTGAAACTCCGAAACGAAAAGTAAAAGTAGTGGGCCCCCCTAACATTGTTGGGAGTGAAGTGGACCTTCTTAAAGACACCATGTGTCACTACCTTGGTGGGCGACAACTGTGTTGTGGGCTTGGAGGGTAAGGAAATCAAATTTTTGGAATTCAGGAGTTGGAGAGGGAAGCGAGTGCGAGAACCTCCAGGACCAAAACCCCGAAACCCCAAAGCCCCGAATCTTGAAACCTTAAGTTTCATTTGCAGAGCCTTGTAGCACCTAGCAGTTTAGTATTTGATCACGGCCCGTGGACACATGGGTTGGGGACTAAGAAAACGGGGGCTATAGCCAGAAATTGCAGAGCCAAACAGAGCTCGGAAAATTCGTGGAATCGAAACGTTTTCTTATTCACGTTGGTTTATGAATGTTGTAGTTTTATTAAGGGTTTAAGGCCTGACAAACTTCGGTTGACTGGACATTGTGTGTGCAGAGTTCAATGAGTGTCAGGACAACCGTGAATTGACGCCAAGTATAGAAATGGAAGAGGTGAGGATTTCCTCCAATTCAGAGAACGAAAGAGAAGGAAGGGATGCCAACTTGGGAGTCAAAGGATCGAACTCCTATGGGCACGGAAGAGAATTGGATAAGGAAGCACATGTGAGGAAAATCATTGAAAGATTGCAGAAAGATGCCCAAGCTCGCTGAGTCGATAGTCGAAAGGTCATGAGGGTCAGGGATCGACAGGGTGAATTCAACTTAAAGATGTTGAAGAACCTGGAAAGAATAGAAAGGAAATTGGAAAAGGAGACTGACACAAGCAAAACAGGGAGTCCCAGGACCTCTAAAAGAAAAAAAAGATCGAGGAGTGGTAGAAGACATCGTTGTCGCTCCCCAAAGCATTTTGATAAGGAAGCACACAGTAGTTCAAGCCCATCCCCTACCAGAAAACACCAAAGATCTGGAGTGGATGAATTGAAAAGGGAGATGAACAAGATTAAGCCTCTTACGTTTGATGGAGAACATAAGAAGGAGGAAGATGCCAAAATATGGTTGCTTGGCATGAGGAAATATTTCCAACTGCAAAATTATTCCTCTCATGCAGAAGGAAGAATTGTGATGTATCAACTAAAAGGAAAAGCATCCATGTTGTGGGATCATCTTGTGCAGGTGCAACACGTTAGAGAGAAAGATATCACATGGAAGGAATTCAACAAGTATTTCGAGAGGAAATACCTAATTAAAAGATACTATGACAAAACGATGAAGGAGTTCTTCGAACTCAAGCCGGGCAGCATGACCATTGATGAATACGAACGAAGGTTTTTGGAATTACTGAAGTATGTTCCACTCATCAAAGATGAGGCTGTCAAGATCTAGAGGTATCTGAGTGGACTGCCACCTCTCATTGGTGACAAGATTCAGTATGGTAATCCTAAGACTATGGAAGAAACAATAAGAAGAGCGAAATGCTTATATGAACAGCAAAGAGAAAAGCCTAGCTTTTAGAAGGCTTGGGATGACTAGAGGAACTTTAAGAAAGAACATAGGCAGAAGGGAAACAAACCTCCCTTTTTCAAAAATAGTCCTCAAGGACATCGATCGTTTAGAGAGCCGAGAATGGCTGAAGTGGGGGAACAAAGGCCGAGACAAACGCCCATTCAATGTTGAGGTTGTAAGGAGAACCACAAGTACTGAGATTGTCCCCATAAAAATGGCTAAGCAAGAACTGTCCATAATGTTCAACAAGCTAAAACAATGGAGGACATGGGTAGTAGAATGCCAAGGATCTATCCGGCCCTGGACAACAAGCAAGATGAATTTCAGTCGCACATGATTGAAGTGAAAGGTATGATTAACAACCAACGATTTATTATTTTAATTGATTCAGGGGCTAGCCATAGTTATGTAGATCCTAGGGTGGTGGAAAGTTTGCATTTATCAAGAGGAAAACATGAAAAGTCTTGGTTAGTGTAGTTGGCTACAGGAACCAAGAGGAAAGTGACTGAGTTGGTTAAGTCATGTCCGGTGGACATGAAGGGATTGAGCATGAAGGATGAATTGAATATTCTGCCTTTAGGCTCTTATGACTGTTTAATTGCGATGGAATTGTTGGACCAGCACCATGCCCTCCTGGACTATCGTAACAAGGAATTGATATGGCTGGATGAGGAGGGGACTCGGAAAACAATCCAAGGAATTCCTGGAGATGTGGTTGTTAGAGAAATCTCAGCAATGCAGTTGAAAAAGTGCTACATGAAAGGCTATCAATTGTTTGCAGCCTGTGTGGAGGAAGCATCCAGAGATGAAGTCTCAAAGATTGGAGACCATGCGGTACTAACAAATTTTGAAGACGTATTTCAGGAGGTACCCAGACTACCTCTGAAGAGAGATATCGATTTCTCTATAAATTTGATGCTTGGAGCAGCTCCTTATAGAATGAGTACGCCAGAGCTAAAAGAGTTGCAATTGCAGCTTGAAGAGCTTCTAAAGAAGGGGTACATTCGCCCAAGCGTGTCACCTTGGGTTGCCCCGGTCCTGTTCATGAAGAAGAAAGACAGGACGTTGTGGTTGTGCATTGATTTCAGACAGTTGAACAAAGTAACTGTCAAGAACAAGTATCCTCTACCGAGGATCAACGATCTTTTCGCTCAGTTGAAAGGTGCGAAAATATTTTCGAAGATAGATCTCAAATTGGAATATCACCAGGTAAGAATAAAGGATGAAAACATCAGCAAGACCGCCTTTAGAACAAGGTATGGTCATTACGAGTTCACAGTGGTACCGTTTGGGCTGTCGAACACACCTGTTGTTTTTATGTGCTTGATGAATGGTGTATTCAGGAACTATCTAGACAAATTTGTCAGTCTTCCTGGATGACATTTTGGTGTATTCCAAGTTAGAGGAAGAACATGAACAACACCTGAGGATGGTGCCGCAAGTGTTGAGAGAACACCAGTTGTAATCCAAGTTGAGAAAATGCTCATTTTATCAAAGGCATATCCATTACTTGGGGCACATTATTTCAGAAGAAGGGATCGTCGTGGATCCTGAGAAGGTTGAGGCCATCAGAGAATGGTCAGCGCCAAGGAATGTGGCAGAAGTTAGATCCTTTATGGTAGCGAGCTATTACAGAAGGTTTATCGCAAGGTTCTCAAAGATAGCTCACCCTATCACTTCCTTGCAAAGGAAGGAGGAAAAGTTTCAGTGGACTAAAGAGTGTGAGAAAAGTTTCCAGCGATTGAAGCAGTTGTTAACCAACGCTCCAATCTTGAGGATTGCAGATCCAAATGTGGATTTCGTGGTGTGCACAGATGCATTTAAAGAAGGATTGGGATGAGTTCTCAGTCAGAATGGATTTGTAATCTGTTATGAGTCCAGGAAGCTGAAAGAGCACGAAAAGAATTATGCCACTCATGATTTGGAGTTGGCAGCAATCGTTCACGCTCTGAGGAAATGGAGGCATTACCTCATGGGAAGGAGGTTTGAACTCAGAACAGACCATAACGGTCTGAAATATTTGTTTGATTATCCAACCTTAAATGTTAGACAAAGTAGGTGGTTGGAATTTCCGTGTGAGTACAACTTTGAGATCAATCATATCAAAGGAAAGGAGAATAAAGTGGTTGATGCACTCAGTAGGAGGGTGCATGAATTGCATGCTACAAACATTAGCATGTATCGGACTGATATTAAAAGAAGAATTCTGGAGGCTGCAAATTTCGATCTGTAGTACAGAGAATTGGTATCCAAGCTACAACAGGGTAAGATGCCACAGAAGATGGAAATTTATAAATTGGAAAACGATGGAATACTGTTGTACAAGAACAGAATTTTTGTACCCAATGTCCAGTGCTTGAAACAGATGATTTTGCAGGAGATGCATAATGTCCCTTATGCAAGGCACCCTAGATATCAGAAAACAGTAGCAGTGGTCAAGGGCCATTATTTTTGGCCGGGTATGAAGAGAGAGATCATTGAATACATCACCAGATGTATGGAGTGCCAGAAAGTTAAAGCTGAGCATAGGCACCCAACAGGGTTACTACAACCTTTACCCATTACTGAGTGGAAGTGGGAAGTGGTGACAATGGATTTTATTATAGGATTTCCCAGAACAAGAAAGCTGCATGATTCAATCATGGTGGTGGTGGACATGCTTACAAAAGATGCCCATTTTATTCCACTGAAAACTACTCACAAGGCAACAGATGTTGCTGATATTTTCATAAATGAAGTGGCATGATTGCATGGAATTCCTAAAACGATTGCGTCTGACAGAGACCCGAAATTCACCTCGACTTTCTGGAAAGGATTGTTCAAAGGATTCAGAACGAATCTGAACTTTAGTACAGCTTATCATCCTGAGTTTGATGGACAGACAGAGAGGGTGAATAGAGTAATAGAAGACACACTGAGAATGTATGTGATGGACAAACCATCAAAAATGGGAAGACTACCTGCACTTGGTAGAATTCGCCTACAACAATGCGTATCATGCATCGTTGAAGATGAGCCCATTTGAAACACTTTATGGAAGAAAGTGCAATACTCCAGTGAGCTGGGATAATCCAGCTGATAGAGCAGTAGTTGGGTCAGAGTTGCTCAAGGAGAAGGAGGACCAAATGATAAAAATTAAGCAGAATTTGAAAGTTGTCCAAGACAGCCAGAAAAGTTATGCTGATAAGAACAGAACCTACAGAGAGTTCAAAGTGGGTGATCATGTTTTCGTGAAAGTGAAAGCTAACAAGAGTTCCCTGAAGCTGGGAAGTTGTGCCAAGTTGGTAGCCAGATTTTGTGGGCCATTTGAAATCCTGGAAAGGATTGGGCCAGTTGCATATATGCTTGCATTACCTTCATCTATGACTATACATAATGTGTTTCATGTTTCATTGCTTAAGAAATATATAGCAGATGCTAATCATGTTATCGATTGGAATGTGATTCAGGTGGAACAAGAAGGTGTCCTGCAAGTGCATCATGTGCGCATATTAGACAGGAAAAACAAATAGCTCCGGAATCGAGCTATAGGGCTTGTAAAGATCCATTGGACCTGGTATGGTCCTGAGGACGCGACATGGGAGCATGAAGATGTTATGCGGGTAGAGTACCCGCATCTTTTTGAAAATTTTGAAAATCTTGCAGATGCAGTGTAAAATTTCACTGAGGACAGTGCAAAATAAGGGGAGGGGATTGTAATGTACCCAAGGCTGAGCCCTGGTGGATTTTTTAAAATATTGTAATGCCACATTATGAAGGAAGTTGTAGCATCTAGAATAAAGCTGCAGCAACACATTAGACATAATGACCGAGGCAACAAATAGACAGTTCGCCTAACTGTGTCTTGGCTAAAAAGATGCTTAGCTTAAGACACGACGAGAAGTTGTAATTGCTTTCACGTTGTACATTCGATTTACATTTTCAATATATGAGTTAGTTTCTTTTTTTTTCTCCAAAATATTTTTGAAAAGTTAAAAAGAAAAAAAAAGACATGCATGCATTTCATCAGTGATAATGTGGGCTGATAAAAAAAAGTTAGAAATAGACAAAACAAAATTGCTTGTAACTTTTTTTTATTTTCATAATCTATATAATATAATTTTTAAATGTTATTTTTATTATTTGAATTATATTTAATTCACATTAAATTTATTAATTTGTAATTAAAAATTAATATATCACCCCTTAAAGATTAGATCCTTTTGCCTCCTATCTCTTTTCATCATAACTTTTTTCTAGAAAAACATGTCAAATTGAACATCTAAAAATAATTAATGGAGTGAACCAAATACTATGTATTATGAGTTTCATATTAAAAAATGTATCCCTCTAAACATATGTGTTTATATATGTTAATGTGTTCAAAACAGTGACAACACTGGTAGAGATGTTACCTATTACTCAGTCCTAATTGAGATATTATCCATTACTCGTTCCTATGTGTTTGTAGGTGTCTTGTATCAGTTATATTAATATGGTTATAATTTTAAAATGATGAAACATTTTAAACCTATAAAATAATAAGAAATGATGAAACATTTTAAATCTATAAAATAAAAAAAATATTTTTTTTTTACTTTTCTTAACATATATAATAACATAATAAACACAATCAATTTAATTACTCAACTGAAAGAATAAAAAAATAAAAAATGTCTCCCCACTCACAAATAAATAACAATCCAATCTAATTATTAAACTAAATTACTAAAAACAAGTATTTCCCCACTCACAAATAAATAACAATCCAATCCAATTATTAAACTAAATTACTAAAAAGAAGTATTTCCCCACATCAATATAGACCAATCCCATTACTAAAGTCACACCCAATTCAATAACTAAGATCCTTTATCAGAAGTCTAAGCTATCAGAACCACTCATCAATAAAGATCAATCTAATTATTAAGATCAGCTACTTTTTGACAGCATAAGAAGAATTTTCTCCCGTTCAATAGTTGATTTCAACGGTATCGAAAAATTTGTTTTTTTTCCAAAATATTGAAAATGAAATACATTAAAAATTGTCAAAAGAAGGTACCTCAATGTCGTGTTCTTTGGTTGTGCCATTTCCGTCACATTCTTGTAAATATTTTTCATACTTTTGTAACATTTTCTGCATGCTTCACATACATATAAATGTAAAATATTATTAATTTTCTATTCAAAAGATATGTAAAATATTACTAATTTTATATTTAAAAGATATGGAATAGTTTTTTTAACATTCTAAAAATTGACAAAATAAACAATTGCATATTATTAAATCATATTAAATTTTTTAACATATAGGCTTTCACAAAAATTATATTTAAAATATAATAATATGGATCTCAAAAATTTTAAAATCATATTTGTGAGACAGGGAAGTCCGAGTATGGATTTGATTGTTAAAATTTAATATGATATTTATACCTTATTTTCTATGTTTTAAGATTTGAAATATGATTTTTAAAGAAAAACACAAACTTTTAACCATTAAACTTATTCAATGCATTTCAAAAATATATTTATTATTTAAAATTTAATTAAAAATTTAAATTATTATTTGATATAAAAATAATCTAATTTTAAATGACAAAATAATTATAAAATATATTATATTAAAATTATTTTTACTGTTTTGAAGATNTCAATGCATTTCAAAAATATATTTATTATTTAAAATTTAATTAAAAATTTAAATTATTATTTGATATAAAAATAATCTAATTTTAAATGACAAAATAATTATAAAATATATTATATTAAAATTATTTTTACTGTTTTGAAGATCATCCAAATGCAAAATTGAAGAACTTTTGTTAAAATCAAATTAGATATATAATATAAATAATAATAATAAAATATTTAATATAAAGAAGATATGTGGAATATTGAAAATAGTTTTAGAGGGTTGAGACATAGGAATCTAGCCGTTAGCATAAAGAGAGGGGGCAGAGTGGTGTCACCACAGACAGCCCGACATCTACAGGACCAAGAGGAGCATCCAATGGAAGCAATCACAGAGCGGAGAATTTTCTTCACAAGAAATCAAATCGTGGCAACTAGGGAAAAAACCCTAACCGCATAGAGTGAATAGAAATTATTATGGCCAGCTAATGAAAAAATAGCCAATGGCACTAGTCATTGAATCGTCTATTATTTATGTGAATGGTTTAAGGCAACCATTTTTTGTCGCCATTAGAGCGGCTTGGGAAAAAAATTACATGCATATTTTTGCTTTTCTAATAAATGAAATACACTCAAAAATATATCAACGGATGATTTGAAGCACCTCCGAACAAATCTGTTAAGCAACGATATGAACTCAAATCCGTTGATAGGAATTGTTGAGCGAGCAGGTCGCATTAAGCAACAATTTGGAATCCCTCTTTGAGATGATCTGTAAAACAACAGTGTTAAGTCTAATCTGTAGTGGGAACTAGAGGGGACCGGTTGAGCTGTATATCAAATACAAATACAGGCTCCATTCATGTCGCTAAAGAGTCTATGTAGGCCTACTTAGAAAATGGAAATGAGACCAGTTCCTCACAGGTGAGGTAGGTTACACTCGGAGGTAGTAAGCAATGTCACATACTTCATATTAATCAGTCATAAATATAAAGAAATACATCAGGTAGGGAGTTAGAACAAACTCCTAGGAAATAGGATCTAAGTCCTAAATACAAACTTGACCTTTCTTATTGTCTAGTGATGGAGATGGAGCTTCTTCCATGGCTTGTTGCTCCAAATATGTTTCATCTTGACTCTGTTATGCTTTAGTGTCATCTTGAATTTGATGTTGGGCTTGCACTTGGAACTGAAGAACTAAATGAGGGGCTACTTGGTGTATTTGTAGCACTTGTAACTGAAATATTAGTGGGCTTCTCATTATCAATATCATCAATATTACCCCTATACAAAATAGATTTTGACATATCAACATAACCTTTTTGATGACTATAAACTCCCACTTCATCAGAAATCACATATCTTGACACAACAATGTTATTAGTGAGAGGATTATACAACCTTTAAGCCTTACTGTGTTCACTATATTGAACAAAAATGCATGACTTACTTTTTGGATCCAACTTTTGTCTCTTTTGGTCAACTACATGGACATAGACTACACAACCAAAGACTCTGAAATGATTGAACCTATACACTTATAGCAATTGCATCACCTCAAAAAGAATTGCTTAATCCCTTGGTTTGTAACATACATCTTGCCATTTCCACCACTGTACAATTTTTTTCTTTCAACTACTCCGTTTTGTTGAGGTGTGTAAGTAGTGGTGAGTTGTCTTTTGATACAATTCATATCACAATAATTCTGACAATATTTGAACAAAATTATCCTCCACGATTAGTCCTTAGGCATTTGATTTTGCAACCTCTTATGTTTTCCACAAGGGTTTTAAACCTCTTGAATGTATCAAAGGCTTCATCCTTGGTATTCAAAAAATAAACCCAACACTTTTGTGAGTAATCATCAATAAAAGTAATAAAATATGTTAAATTACCCAAACTCTTTGTTTGCATACAACCACAAATGCTCGAGTTAACTAACTGAAATGGATAATGGGCCCTCCAAGCATTTTCTTTTGAAAATTTATCTCTTGCATGTTTTCTTTTATCACATCCTTCACAAACCTGCTTGTGTTCTTGAACCTTAGCCAAATGAGAACTAATTATTTTGATGTTGGAAGGTTCAAACTATGAAAATTCAAATGTCTGTACCTGAGATGCCACATCCATCTTTTTTCCTCATATACCATATTGGCAAGATGGTTGTTATGTTCTCCTAACATCAATGGGGACACCCTATTCTTTGACATAGACACAATTGTAACCACCCTATTGCGTCGATTCTTATCATAAATTGTACATTTCTAATTTTCAAATACCACCGTATACTTTTTCTCATACAATTGACCAACACTCAATAAATTATGCTTTAATTGAAGAGTGTAATAAATGTCTTTAACGCTTTTCATACTTTCTTTAGTATGGACTTCCATAGCTCCTTTTGAAGCAACCTCTAGTGTTTTGTCATCACCAAGCTTGATACTCGATTTGAAACTTTCACCCTTTGTAGAAAAAAACTCATTATTTCCTGACATGTGGATAGAACACCCCGAATCTAAATACACAATATCTTTACTACCATTTTCAGCTTTGTCGTAAGGTAAAAATAAATTTATTTGAGAGGCCTTGTCATCTTCTTCAACATAATTAACACTTTTGTTGTTATTACCTTCTTTTAATCTAAAGTCACTTTCAAAGTTACCATACCTTTTACAATGATAACACTGATTTTGACCTCTACCTTGGCCTTGGGTGCTTTTGGTGCTATTGTTGGCATCTTCATTCTTTGAAGTTTGTAATTTCGAGGAAAAGGGTTTATAGTCACTTTCTCCAAATGAATATCTCAATCTTTCTTCATGAGACACAACCGATCCAACTAGGTGATCAAACTAAGGGTGGATAAATCATTTCTTTCTTCAATGATTATGGCATCATGGTTCAACCTTGTGTTACAGAATTTGACACCTTTTTAATCACAACCTCTTTGTCCATAATTTCTCCAAGAGTAGCCACCTTATTCACTACATCTTTTACTCTCACAAAATAATCACTTACATTTTCATCCTCATGCATCTTCAAATTATCAAATTATCTTTTCAATGTTTGTAGTTTGGCAACTTTGACTTGATCACTACCTTAGTAAGCTTCTTGTAGAGTACTCTAGGAATCTTCTACTGTCTTTTCACCTGCAATTCTTGGAAATAGGATTTTCTCTAGAGCTATTTGAATATGAAATAAACCTTGAGCATTCTTCTTTCTAGATTCCTTCTTAGCTACTCTATCATTTGCAGTAAGAGTGGTCCAATATTATGGCTCTGCTAACCCATTTCTACAATCTTTCGTAAATCTTTCCCTATCAAAAAGGTCATCATCTTCACGCAACAATAATCATAATCACTTGCATTAAATTCTAGAATGGGCAAGGAATTAGAGTTTGACATGATTATCCTAAAACAATAACCTAGCACTGATACCAAATGAAGAGTCTGACATGATTATCCTAAAACAATAACCTAGCTCTGATACCAAATGAAGATTCTATGTAGGCTTATCTATAGACTAGCTAATCATTCAATTGCAACAACATAACACCATTGAAAATATAGCAGATGATAAAATCACAATATAATACAATCGTGCCTACATTCCATGCATAAACAAACAAAAAAATGCACAAAAAAGAGGCTCACCATTCATCTACGTAAAATTAGAATATGTAGCACCTAATTAAAAGATTTTATAGCTTCATAGAACAAACATTTGGCTGCTCTTGATTGAATGATTACAACAATTTGTTTTAGAAAACAACTCATGCATTTTGCATACATTATTCTGACAAACAAATTATATCTAAACATTATCTCACAAAAATAAAAACCAAATATAGATTGCATCATGTCACTTGATTGACAAGACTACATAATCCCACATCAATTATCACAAGTTTTCAATTTAGAAGGGAGAATCTCTCTTTCGAATGACGAATTCGGATTGTTGTCCCCAGGAGAACAACATTATGATCCAACACTATTATTTACGGGGCTTTAGATACTCCAACGATGATATTGTCCAGCCAATCGAGAGGTTGCTCAATTGTATTGTCAATATCCCAAATAATATAAAAGTAGGAGTGGGCTAACTCAAGAGAAATCTTCCCTCCCGAGTTCCTTTTTCGGCAGGGTTTTTGGCGGTCTGTTTTTAAATTTCCGGCCAATCCAAAACTCTAATTGATTTTCTGAGCATCTGGGTAGGTTTAAAATGGAGCATAACCCCAAGGGTAAGGTTCTAAAATGCATGGAACATTCATTCATGCAAAAATCAGACTACCCCTGAAAATTTGGCCAGATTCAGACCCATTTTTTTTCCTGAAAAGCAGAACTCAAGAGGGAATATTGCACACGAGTTAGCTTACTCCTATAAAAATAAAGTCTGTGGGGTTATCAAATTATTGCAGTTTCACATAAAAGGAAAGTCTGTGCGGTCATCAAATCATGTTATTGTCCCACTAATCGAGAGGCTGCTCAATTGTACCGCCAAGATTGCAAATAATATAAAAGGAAAGATCGTGAGGTTATCAAACTCTATTTCACATAAAAGGAAAGTTGTGGTTATCAAATTCGAATAATCAGTTGGAGTTTCACTACACATGCTCCAAGGTTTATTAGAAATACGGGGTGTTGACTCAAATTTTTTTAGTCGTATGAAGGAAAGTTGAGGTTATCAAATTCGAATAATGAGTTGGAGTTTCACTACACATATTCCAAGGTTTAGGTTTATTAGAAATAGAGGGTGTTGATTCCAATCTTTTTTTAGTCGTATGAAGCTTTTGTAGTAGGTTTTCCACAAGAGAAACCAAGGTATAGTCAAGGTGAACCTCTCACCCTTGATTTCAAACATATAAGATGTGGAAGACAAAATGGGGTATTAGGAGGATGGTCTCGAGTTCATCTCATCGATGATGCATTGCAGGGTCAAACGATCTTGTCCAGCGTTGTTGAAGGTCATGTAGATGTGTTGCACTACTCCAACAAGTTACACAACTTGGGTTGCAAGACTCCAACATGCTACACCACCTAGGGCCATATTTTTGGAGGAGGCTATCGTGGTGATTTTCGGAAAGTTGGCATAAGAATTAAGAAGTGATCTATCCAAGAAATAGAATCGATTGAGCATATTTCCCCACACCTAGAGTTACAAACCTAATTCTCTAGATCCATTAACAGTGATCCAACAACACTAATTGCAGGGACAAATGAGGACGATGGTTTATTTGACTCTAGGTAGTAATCTAAAAACTGTATATTTTAATCTTGTACAATAAATTACTGCAACTATATTCTTAATAAGAATAGAAAATATACAATGGCGCACACATTATACGGAGATTTTACCCTAGAAAGAAAAATCGAGAAAAACATGAACCTATTTAGAGACACTCTTCTAATTTTCTAATCATCATTTCTTCATTGTTTACAATAAATATATATAGGGTCTGATGTCATCCAAACCCCTAATCCATTGATCCATATTAGTCAACAACCCTAATTCCTTCATCAAAATTAGAAAACCATGTGTTGAAACACAACAAAACAACAGACACAAAAAATCCCCAAAAAAAAAAATTGAGGGTGTTGCATCCCAGTGCTCGCCCACTGTGACCCCCCACTCATCTAGAACAATGTAGAAATTATTTATCTAGTCATGTAAAAAATATAACACATATCCAACAAAAGCACATTAAATGAGATTTATCGAGAGATTAATTTCCTTTGCAATTGTACACTTGATCAACAAAATTATGTGTCCACTTTTGGTTTTGTGTGGACTATGTTGGACCTGAAATTACTAAGTGGAAGGAGAGCTCAAGAAATCCAGAGAGACACAAACGTATCAAGGAAACACAGGAGGCCATGCAAAACTAAAGACATTATGGAAATGGGAGATCAAAGCATTCGTAGAATATTTTCCTAGGAAGAGAATGAGTAGTGAGGAGTTGAAGAAATGGACCAAGTTAAATTTCAAGCCAATGATTGGGCCTCTCCAAGCACCTTGATTCTAGTAAAAGGATGGTTGGTTTCTATTTTTAGCATGACTGGGGAAACAAAGAAAATATTGCACCAACACTAGAAGTCTAGATCTCAATCCATGTTCTTGAAGAAATGCACATAGATTTTGATGCTCAACTAACTAGTGTGGATATTCTTCTCGTATGCATTCATATTCTAGTATTGATGTTCAAAAAAATTGGTAACTTTTTAGATACTTTTTATGAAGAATATTTATCCTTCCAAGAGACTCGGTATTATGGCATGGCTCGAATCTTGATAGGGTTGGAGGTAAGAAAAGGGATAGTAGAGTTGATGAACAATAAAATGGGAGTGGATTTTTTCCATCTCAATATATACTACGAAGGGATATCTTTCATATGCATCATACACTACCACTATTATGTGCACCTTGCTACATATTGCAATAAAATGGGAGTGGAATTTTTCCATGTCAATATATATTACGAAGGGATATCTTTCATATGCATCATACACTACCACTATTATGTGCACCTTGCTACATAGTGCAATTATCCAAGTATGAGGAAGAATTGGGTGTCAAGGAAAGCATCTCAAAGGATTGGATACATTGGAACTAGAAAAAATCTAGACCACAAGCTGGAAATAAGATGTAGGGGTTCAACTAACCACGAATGGCCTTTGAACAAGAACATTCATCGTACATGCTCCTAACATAGAGATTGTATAGGTCAAAGAACCTAACCAAGATGTGATCAACGACAATAAGGACAACAAGGAATTTCCAAGTAAGACTTATAAGTCTCACTCTATGAATAAAAGTACTTCGTGAGAAAATTTTATTCGAATCATTGGAAAATGAGGTTGGAACCAAAGAACCAGAATCCCTTAGTGATTCTATGCCAAGTTTTTCAATATATAAAACCCCAACCCATCGCCTTTCATACATACTTTTAACATCCCAAAGAAGCATTATGAATGAAAAAGACGGATGAAAATGGACTTGTCAAGAAGGGTTCTAATGGAAATATGATAAAATATATCTAGGTAGTTTCCTATGAATTATTTCTTTCAATGGGTTTATAAGTTTTGCACATTTTCCTCCTTTAAATTATTTAAAAAAAAATTAAAGTGTTTGAATAATATTAAATGAGATTTTTTTTTATTATTATGGTATTATTTGAAATTTTTATTGGTAAAGTATATTTTTGCAGGTGAAAATTGCGATGTTTAATTTGGTATAATAATAAGGTTACATTAAATTATTGTAAAAATATATCTTATTAGTCTATCAATAAATGCCTTCATTTTATATTGGAGTGTATTTCGATCCGCTTGTGAAGGGGGTAAATCCATGAGAGATGTTTTTGCACAAACGGAGGGACAAAGGCCTAACAACAAGCATTCTCACACTAAAACTAATCAATGTTTTTGTGGGTACTAGTTGCCCCTCCCTTATAGTTGCCCCTATTGACATAATGATCATCAAGCATTCTCACACTAAAACTAATCAATGTTTTTGTGGGTACTAGTTGCCCCTCCCTTATAGTTGCCCCTATTAACACAATGATCATAGTATAATTGAGATTTTCTTAATAAGATACAATATGAAGAGCAATGACATATCTCAACCATTTATATTGTTAACAAATATATTTACGTACATAAAATATGTAACAATAGATAAAATGATTCAATACAAATAAGCAATAAAATAATACAAATAACATTAATATGAATATTGGAAGGTTTATAAAGATTATTATCATTATTATTTTTATTAAATGTTGATAATAATAATAATAATATGCATAAAAATGATCAACTTTGTTATATTGAAAGCTCTATAACAATTATTATCATTATTATTATTAAATGTTGATAATAATAATAATAATAATATGCACAAAAATATCAACTTTGTTATATTAAAAGGTCTATAACAATTATTATCATTATTATTATTATTAAATACTGATAATAATAATAATAATATGCATACAAATGATCAACTTTGTTTTATTCACTTTCTTTTATTAAATACACGTGAAGGGAAACCAAATATACATTAGACAATAAATTTATTGTGTTTTTTTTCCTTAAAAAATACGTAATTTTATTCATCCGAGCAAACAAAATTACATTTTGTAGCTGCTTCAAGGAGCACAACACAGAGCCAAGTGTGTATATTTTCATGCCCTAAAAAGCACGAGCCAAAAGAAACAAAACCAAAAAATCTAAGAGACCTCATGCCTTATACAAAAATTCGAGAGGATGAGACAAAAGACAAGGGCACATATTAGTGGTACAGAGACGCTTCACCCCAAGAGGATCACATTCTGTGTGCACTATTCAACACATGATATATCCAGTAATAGAATTATACAAAGAGTAAAGTTGGCATCAACATAAACATGAAAAGGATCGAATGGAGTCAGAAACTCCAAAGGAGGCAATCTGATTCTATCGGAAAAAAGCGACCCGATATTATGCGGAAATAACGATCCGAACTATATATGAAGCATCCAATTCCCAGCCAATATTTTACCCTGCTGGTCACATAAAACCTATGAACATAATTAGCATCATTCATGTGCATCTGATAAGGAAAGAACCCTTCATAAGTTTCCACAACACCCCCTTCCATCTATATAACTGAGAGTCTGGATTTATTAGGATTGATTTGCATTCTAGTGGTAGTGAGAAATAGGTTAAGTATTTTGGACAAATTCTCATCATCCCAAGCCCGACCACTGAAAAATATAATCACATCGTCGACGAAAGGCAAGTGAGTGATCTTAAGCCCAGGAGCGATCATAATTCCTTGGAAGTCCCCTAGGTTGACGGTCGTTCCAAGAGCTCTACTTAAAGCATCAACGACTAATAAAAATAGTAAAGGGGAAAGAGGGCATCCTTAACGAAGCTGCCTTTCCAAGATGAAAAAGACAAAGGAAAATCGATTGATACGAACAACAAAGGATACATATGAGATGCAATCCATCACCTCTTTTATGAAGGGAACCTCAAACCCAACATGAGTGAGCAGAAGCATGATGTATGACCATTTGACTCGATCATAATCCTTTGAAAGATCAATATTCAGGATAGCCCCTTTGGGTCTTGAGATCTTCAGACTATGTAGTCCTTCTTGAGCTACACCAATTACCTCATGAATCTCTCGACCTTCTAAAAATCCAAAATGTTCTTTGGAAACTGAATCTAATAACAGGGGTTTAGATCGTCAAGCAGTTATTTTTTCAATGATTTTATAGATACAATTGCAAAGAGAAATAGCCATGAATTCATCGAAGGATTAAGGCTTATCCGATTTTGGAATGAGACCAATGAAAGTTGAGTTGAAAGGGGCATGAATTCTACCATCGATATGACACTCTTTAATGATTTTCAGGAGATCGACACCAATGAGTTCAAAGAAGCCAATATAGAATTCCACCTGCCAGCTATCTGGGCCTGGGCTCTTGTCTTTGTTAAAGCTATGGAGAGTTTCATTCAACTCATCTTGGCAACTTAAGAAAATAGATATGTGTTCCCTTCCTCATTCACAAATATGGGAAAATATAAATCCAAACAGACTATATCCATAATGTTTACTCTCTGTTCAACTTTGAAAAGAGATTGAAAGTGATTTTTAGCCATGTGAACGAGACCTTCAAAAGTGGAAACTTGTCTGCCATCCTGATCCTCTAAACTCCATATGGTGTTTGAATCTTTTCGACCCTTGGCATAGGCTTGAAAAAAATTTGTGTTCTCTTCCCCTTTTTCAATCCAAATGGCCCGACTTTTTAGTATAATAATAATTTATTATAATTAACTATAGGGGTGACAGGTGCAGGGAATCCTATACAGGCTTCAAGGTTAAATTAACACCATATATGCTTGGGGTCTCAGAACCTTAACCAACAATGAAGCAAACTCTTATGCTCTTTTCTCGAGCATCTACCTAGCCTTCTCCAAATTAAAAATATTTTTGTGTTGTGTGTGAATCCTTTTGAAGATTGGCTATATGTGGATTATTTTGGATTTTTATCTCAATTGTTAGGAGTTTCCCCATTATCGAACCCCTGAATTTAGAATAAGAGATATCTCCCTCCACCTTGAATTTTATTTTCAGAATTGGTCCACTTTTGATCAAAACCATTGTATGTTCAACCTATTCTATATAAAGGTTGTCTATTCTACTAAATAAAACAAATGGTTCATTTGCTTGCTCATATCATGTGTTGGTTTTGTCTTTCTCTGTGAATGTTTTTTAGGGATTTCTCTACAGTATTGCAAATCAAATGGTATTAGAGCAGTGGTCCAAGGTGCTTCGGCTCCTATAGTCAGAGATTTAAGTGGTAGATCTACGAAATCCTAGATCCCCTCCTCGGATGTGCTAGGGATGGAATTTTTTTTCTAGAGGCTAGGGTTTCTTTTCACCATCTCCTCTCTCCCAAGGGGTGTGCTAGGGCAACCCCCTCTTTGTCTCAGCTCAAATAGATTTCCAAAGGTGCATTAGGGAAACCCCCTCCTCTTCTTAGTTCTGTCATGTTTTTCGGAGGTGCAATAGGGAAACCCCCGCCTTCTCCCTACTTATATTGCAGGTCAAAAGGTGTGCTATGGTTTTTCCCCTCCTCCTATCTACAGATCATTGTTCTATCCTTCAAATCTGGATAGGAGTAGTATTATTTTATGAATATTATGCCTCCAAGAAGGGACACTTCAAAGGATGATGCGCCTTCTGTCAACTCTTGCCCTATCCAAGAGTTGGATTTGGCTCTTCATGAGATTATTAGATTGCATCGTCAAACTTTAGCTATTTTTCAACTCAATGCACGCTTCCAACTTCCTAGGATATATGGGCAGATCAATGGGGACATTGTGGATTCCTGGATTCGAAGTCTTTGTACATACTTTGAAACTCTTCACGGCATCTCTAACGCGGAGAAGATTTAGATTGCTAGATTAAAATTTGAAGTCATTTCCCAAGCCTGTTGGGATACTCTATTCATTAGGACCCAACGTATTATGGATTTGTAGGCATCTTCCTCGTCTTCTACTCCTCCTATCGGCACTTGGGAAGTGATCTGTAGAAAATTATATCCTCCTTACTACCATCAGAATATTTTGGCCCATTGGTTACAACTCCATCAATTCTCAAGCCAGTTCATGTTGCAATACATTTAAATATTCAGCCAGCTCCTCATTCGACTTCATATTCAGGAATCCGAAGAGGTACTCATAGTAAATTTTAATCATGGTTTATTTACCTTTTTTACGCAGAGAGGTGGATCTTTTATACAATAGTTCTCTGGACAAGGATTTATCTCATGCTCTAGAAGTTGAGCATAAGTTATCCCCCCGCTTGAAATCCCCTCAGTCTCATCCTAACTCGGCCTCCGTGCCCTCCTCTCCAAAGTATTCCTTTTCCCCTAAGTCTACTAAATGGTGCACATTCCATAAGTCTTATTTCCATAACACTGCCAATTGTCATGTCCTACAGAATCAGTCTACTTCCAAAATGATTTTTTCGAATACTCCTGAGTCCTCACCTTCAAGGCCTCTTCCTTCTAATCCAATATCTTTAGACAATCCCATGACCATAGACCCCTCTTTCCTTTTGATGGCTACTGATTCTAATGCTACCTCAAATTCCCCTCTCTTCACCCACAATTTCCAAATCAAGCAGTCTCTTTCTACGTTCATTATTGATAATGGTAACCAAAAGAATTTAGTAGCTTAATAATTGGTGAACCAATTAAACCTACCCACCACCCCTCATCCCTCTCCTTATCAATTAGGGTGGGTTCATAAGGACGAACATCGTTTCATGGTCACACAACGTTGTGTCGTCACCTTTTCCATTGGACCCTTCTATGATTCTATTATTTGTGATGTGTCTTCGTTGTATTGTGTGGATATTCTTTTGGGAATTCCATACTAGGAACAACGTGATGTCATCTATCATGCTCGCACCCATCAGTATCACCTCACACAAGATGGTCAAATTTATTTTCTTACCTCTTCCTCATTGAAAAATCCTCCTCTGCTAATTGGCCAAGTTTTCGTCTGCCAGGTAAGCCTCAATAAATCCCTTTTCTTATGCTTTGAGTGCCCTATTAAGCTAGATCAAACACCCCAGTCCATTTCACCTGATATTTCTGGTGTTCTCTTCGAATTTTTTGATGTGTTTTCTCCTCCGGAAGGCCTTCCACCGCAACACTCTATTGAGCATTCTATCGACCTCATTCCTAGTGTTGCTCTTCCTAATTCCCCTTTGTACCGCTTGGCTCCCCGTGAGACTGAGGAAATTGAACACCAACTCCAACAACTTTTCAATGCCAGCCATATCCAACCCAGTTGTTCTCCTTGCACCTCCCCTACCTTAATTATTCCCAAAAATTCGAAAAGGATTGAAGACAAATATTTTTTTCGATTTATTTTAATTTTAACAAAAATTATTTTCCCTATTTCCCTATGGTAAACATTGCAAAAAGAAATTAAAAGTCAACTATGCCACTAATATTTAATCAACGACTAACTCATTGGTATAATCATGCCCTTCAACCTGGACTAATAAGATGTGTATGTCCTAATTAAATGAATTGCTCACTCTTAATAATTAGGAAATACTTATAATAAATCTCAACTCCATTTCCATATTTTCTCATAAACTTCACACCATTATATTATTATCATATATAGATATTTATATATTTATTTTAATTTTTTGAAAATAATATTTTTTAAGTCTTTTTTCAATTTTATATAAACTAAGAGTTGGATGTAAAATTATATGAATAACAAGTAATTATGTGTTAAGAGAAACTTTTTAAAGATGATATAAGGGGATATTATATAAAAACTTATACATCTCCATCATATTACACGATAGAAAGTGCCTCTCAACCTAAAGGATATGAAAAAAGGGAAAATTTCAATAAATGTTATTAGACCACTTGAAATCAAATATTAGTTAAAATGGATTATTAAGTATTAACATTGTTTATAAATTTTAATTCATGACTATTATGTATATATATATCTATAAATTATTTTTTATTATATTTGTATTTATAGTTTATTATTTATTTTTATTATTAGTTTCCAAGTTTCGAGAATTTGGGGACCTTTAGGAAACTTACTTGAATTGTTGAGAATTCCATCGAGGACTCGGGGATTTGTTGGTAGTCCAGAAGAAGTGTCAAGAAGATTTCACAAACATTTTGGATAGATTTAAAGATATTCTCAGTAATTTTTGGGGATTTTATAGGAATATTTCGGGGATATTCTCAGCATATATCTTCACTTTTGACAATTATGGAAATTTAAACGTAGAGGGGCTTCCGTAGTGAAACATATTAGATATCATTTTCGGGATTAACTATGTAGTGTAAGTCATTAATCTATGACCCATATCCATGAGTATTAATCGCAACTGACCAATAATTCTCATGATTTGAATAGTCCACTTAGCACTCATTGCATTGGGTGATGCTCACAGAGGTGAAGAAATGGGATTGAAACGCGCTTGAGCCAGAGGCATCTTGGGATGGGTGACCACCTGGTAATTCCTAGTTACCAGGTGCAAGCCCCGAAAGTGATGATTGATGCTATGCGATTCATTTCGTTGGTTTCAATCCCATTTCTTCACCCTTGTGAGCATCGCCCAATGCAATGAGTGCTAAGTGGATTATTCAAATCATGAGAATGATTGGTCAGTTGCGACTAATACTCATGGATATGGATCATAGATTAATGACTTACACTACGCAGTTGATCCCGAAAATGATATATAATTATGGAAATTGTTGTATGGACAATATGATATTTTTTTTCATCCATTTTTTTGTATTGTACTAAATCTAAATCTATTGCAACTGAAAACATGATTGTATACAATGGGTTTGTAATGTTCCCAACCAATATTGCTTGGAACATTCAGAGTTTTATGTGTTTTATGGTTGTGGTATTTCCTCAAACAGTTTGCATGTTGTGTGTTTCTAGTTTGTTTATGGGTTGATATTTATGTGTTTTTGCAGCCAATGATAGCATATGGAAATTTAATAGAATAATAACAACACTTCACCAAAAACCCATGAAGAAAAATACAAGAGAATAGCCACAAATCAGATTGGACCTTTATTTATATAAATAAGTGCTTCTAACAGGAAATATTCAGATCTGGAAATACATTGATCGGACTAATACTTTGTTTGTAGATGGCACCCAATGGCAAGATATGCAGCTCCAAACACTTCCCAAACACTTCCCAGGCTGCAAGAAGAATATCTTATAGATCTAGCAATATCCTTTGTTGAATACCAATATTCCTTTGTTGAAGTTGTGCCCTTGTTTGCTGTAGATTCCCAAAGTAAAATGTTCTCTTCATATTTGGCTCCCAAGCTCCAAAACAAGGTTTCCATATTCTAGTATAGGCTTAGTTGAACACATATGAGAAATCTCCTTTCTTGTAGGTGGGAAATGAGGATCCAAAACAATGGATCTCTAACCCAAGTCGCGCCCGCCTTGAGGAATTTCGTCCATCTCTAAAAAATGATAAATTTGGAGGATAAGAAACCCCCACAAGTGCCAAAAGAGGCGCTTTGATGATATCCAAAAGCCTCCAATCAAGATATGTCCCAAAACCATGCTCCACAAACCAAATCGAACTCTCCTTTTCTAACTGGTCTGCCCTCTCTGCAGAAACCCTCTATGTTGTGCCCTCTTTCACTAACTGATGATTGGAATGGATCTAAACTAAGATAGAAACTGAAGTATAATGGTGAGGGATGAATATTTGACCTCCTTGGAAAGATTGGATCAGAAAAGGTGGAATCTTTCACCACCGAGTTGATATCTAAGGTTTGTTTCGTGAAAACCCTCAAAACCCCCAAGTATCATGGGCTCTCTAGAAAGAAGCTAGAAATTAAAATGATAATCAACATAATAAGAGAATAGAGGCCCCTATCTCTCTTTTATCCCCCATGTTCACCTTTTCTCTCCAAGTGACTTTTAGTTTATTTTATTATTTCTTAATTAAATCATTATATTAATTAATTAGCCTTTTTGCCTCTAAAAAGTGATTTATTCGTCCCTATGACTTCTCCGACCACTGAAAGTAACTTCTCATCATCTAATCCTTTAGTGTTCTTCCTCCTGATTCCAATGAGCTATTACACTAAGAGGTTTCTCCAAGTATTATGTCCAAAATGACCACCTTAGTGAAATTAATTAAAATGTGATCCATAATAACTCAAAATTATGGAAATCGTTGGTATGCAACGGAACCAAAGCCAAGTTGTGCGGAATGAATCCTGATGATGAAATATGATGGACGATGCAATTTGGGCCCAATAAAACCCCTCAATAAATCTTGAACTCGTTGTCACCCCCAACTGCTACTCTGGTAAGCATAACACTCTAACATAAGAATGTCCAAAAATGGGGACATTACATGGTTTCCATTTTGGTTTCTAGTGATTTAAATCTTGTATTTTCCATGTTTATTCTAGATTTTACATATTGTATATGAGTTTCCACGAGTCATTCAAGTCCACTTCTTCAACCATCCCAACCTCGAGCATTGTGAAAACAATTAGATAGTAATGACTTGGATTGAGTACTAAATGTTTGAATATGTTTCAACAAAATTTCTATGCAATCATCTTCTTAATCTAAAATATGAATCTATCCTCTTTATAGAACCAAAATATTTAATAGTGTTTTTCAACACAACTTCAAAACCTAGAGAGAAAGGAATGCCTTTTAGGTTTTGACATAATCATCATTAACAAGAAATATGAGGAAGAAAAATGCTTTATAAAAAGTTCTCACTTAATTTTTTAAATATAAATTGCATTTTTCTCATGTCTAGTAGCCAATAACGGAATGCCACTTGCTCTTTTTTAAATCGTTGACTTTTTCAAAAGGGCTATTGATGCAGGAGCATCTCTCCACGTCAGTCAGCCAGCCACGTCAGTGCGTGCACTCAAGGTTGAAGAGAGGCGCAACCCTCGTTTTCAATTTTGAATTTGAATGTAATTTAAGGTCTTAGGCTGGTGAGCCGTGAAGTCATGCTTTGCACAGGCATAGAGTAGATAGGCCTTTAATGCTTTTAAGGCTGAGATCTAGATCTGATTCTGGACTAGACAGCCCATTCAATGTAATTGAATAGGGTAGGTAGATTGGAGGGAAGAGCTCGAAGAGCCCCGTCATGTAAAAGATCAATTTCAATCTCATTTTGGTAGTAGTTAGAGTATGCACGAGAGAGAGCGAGTGTGAAAAGAGGAGTGAGACTCTGTTAAAGTCTGAGCTCAGGAACACCTTGTAAAAACATGCATTTTATAAATACAAAACATCAGTTTTTCCTGCATGTATTTCTGTGTTGTGTGAATGTCTATGAGTGTTCATGTTTATGTTGTAGATGTATGCTAGGCATTTGTAGGAGTTGTTTGATTTTCAAGTTTGAGAGGTTCTTTGTGGTTTCATGCCAGGAGGGCGTGACAGAGTACTGCGGTCTCTGAATACCAGTGCATAGATGCACTTCTAAACTCTGCGAATTCAAACAAAGGCGTGCCACGTGGGCACAAAACATGAAATCAACAATTCAAGGAAGACCTGTGAGGTTGTTGAACACCTCAGGAGGCAAGGCTGTGGAGAAACACAGTTGCAGACAGAATCTCTGAGGAGTTATGTAAAGCTCTGGCAGGTGGGCATCGAGCAGGTGCAAGGAGTGCACAGAGGAAGAACTCTGATGTGAGTTCAACTGAAGTTAGAATCACTAAGGATTCTGAGAGCTCTATCAGGAGGGCATTGAGCAGGTGCATAGGGTGCACAGGAGAGAACAGAACTGTTGGATGTTCTATAAGAAGATACTCTGCCAGGTGGGCATTGAGTAGATGTGCAAACAGGCACAGAGAGGAAAATAACTCTTTGAGTTCTGGAAAACAGAAGAAGAGTCCACTAAAGGATCTTCCTAGGGTTCTTGAACACCCTGAACACTCAGCAAGAGGTTGCTTGAGCAAGGGATAGCAAGGGGGGCATCCAAATTCTCCATCTGAGGGAGAAGGAAGAAGGAATTATTTTCCTTAGAGGTCTGAGTCTAAGAGAAGCTCAGCAGAGACAGCACTTTGGGTGAAAAGACTCTGTAGGAGGGCAAAAGTCAAAATCCTTCAAGGATTCGGGACCAAAGCTCAGGAGGAGTAGCGTTTCATGCGCACAGGCGAGGATTCAAAGTTGTGAAGCTTGCAGAGAAAAGAAATAAAGGTCGAGGCCTTTGAACATTTGGAATTCTTCCAAGTGTTGCAAGAAAAGCACCAGGGCTCAGCAGGAGCAATAATTGTCATTGGATCAGCCAAAAATATCTGGACCATTGAAGCTTTCCATGTCCAGGAGGCGGTACAGGAGGAGCGCACTAAAGAAATGATCTGAACCATCAGATCTTGAGCGAAGAACCCGACAACCATTGGATTTGTCAGGAGTTGCACGAGGTTTAAACCCTCACGCATAGAGCAGCAGAAGCGAAGTCCCGAAAAGGTTGGAGATCGGGATATCGGCATTCGAGAGTTCGGGAGTCTGAAGGATGAAAGTCCGGGCACTCGACATTAGAAGTCTCGAAGATGCGAGATTAGATCTAAACCATTCGTCTGGGAGCAGACACGTGTTGCGAGATTGCCCATATACGGGATTCAGACATCAGGGTTCAGAGAAGGAAGTTCTTGACTTCGCAAGTGGCGAAGTTGCAAGAAGATCGGGACCGTCCATTTGAGGAGGATAGGTGGTAGAGATCTAGGGATCTTGTGAACTCGGAGGTTCGCAAGGTGAGAGCCCAGGATTTGGGTGCTCCAAGTCGCGAGTAGCGAAGTCGCGAGGAGAAAAGACAGTCGTTGGATCCGGGTCAAGGGAGGACCGTTGGATCAGAGCCTCATCGCGCGTTTCACGTATTTGGAGGTTCGGAGGTTGAGAGGACCTCATCTCGACTTCAGAAGTTGCGAAGTGCCGAAAGCGGACGCACGAGTGTGAGCACGTGGCAGAACTTTATGGTGGGGCCACGTGATTGACAGTTGGACACGTGTCGCCTGGAGAAGGGAGTCAACGCTCCGTTGACTTCTCGCGTCTCAGGGATTCGCGGAGTAAGAGCATGAGAACTCAACCCTTTGGTTTGCGAAGTCACGAGTAGCGAGAACGCGAAAGGGAAAATAAATATCGCTTATCGGGGGTTCGTGAAGGGAAGGTGCCAAGATTGGATGCTACAACTCGCGAAGCGGCGAGTTGCGAGAGGTACGGAAGGGAGGTCAACCTTCACTAACTTTTAAGTCTCATAGGTTCGCACGGGAAGAGCATGGATATTTAACTCTTCAACTTGTGATGGTGCGAGTAGCGAGAGGAGCTAGCGTTAAGCCTAGCTGACGGTCGTTCGAGGAAGGCGCTGACAGAGGAAGAGCCATACCCGTATCGGCATTTCGGGTATCGCGATATTTGAAGGGAAGAGTCGGGAGCCTTGACTCACAAACTCGCAAGATCGCGAGTTACGATAAGTGACTTTGGGTTTGGCCCTTGGTCGTAGCGCTATGGTCGCTTGGGGAGATAGGAGCTCGCGCGCCTAGTACTGTTCGCACAGGGGAGTTCCCAAAGGACCTATGGATCGATAAACTGGAGATTCTAGCAGGGAATCGAAAGAGTCGCTTCGGCTCGGGAAGTGAATGAACGATCCTTAAGACCGAGAGGTCGCGTAGAGACTCTGTCGAGGTAGAGGTGGCGGTCTGCGTCAGTTTGGTATCAGAGCCTGATTCTTGCTTGTAGATTTTAGGCAAGGGAAGTCGGAGGAAAAGGAGAAATCTGATAGGTCTGCGTCAGTTTGGTATCAGAGTGGGACTTCATCTGTAGATTTCAGGTGAAGTGAAGAGGAGACGAAGACGGTCAGGAAGACTGTGGATGAAGCTGAAACACTCAAGGGTGTAGAGTGACAGCAGCAGGTTTGCCAGGAGAGAAGACAGGGACAACAAGATGGCTATTGAAGGCCAAAAATATGTTGGAAAGAAAATCCCAGAGTTGATGGTCAAAAGACAGTGTAAGCTGCTGAGATGGTGGTTGAGGCCTACTGAAAAACTCAACAGACCAGAGAAAAGGGTTCAAGTATGTGATTCAGAGATTGGGAGAAATCTCAGCGATGTTGAGGATGAAATGGGATCGGATGAAGATCTCAAGCACTGCCAGGAGGGCAGAGAGGAAATTCCCAATTGCCACGTGGGCAAAGAGTTGAGATCACTCCGGGGTCTCACAGAATTTCATGAGGACAACCAGAGAATTTCACATTTCCAGGTGGACAATGGATTGAGATCGTTGTGGGATCTCATAGACTGCCAGGAGGGCAGCCGAGAATTTCCAATTTGCCAGGTGGGCATGGGAATATAAATGGAACTGTCAGAAAGTCTCATGGACTCGAAGGTAAGTTTGATTCAACCTGAGGTGTTGATGAAGATGGGATCAGTTGATCTCATAGTCTGCCAGGAGGGCAACGAAGAAATCCCACATTGCCAGGTGGGCAGGGATGAGCAAATGAGACTATCTGAGGGTCTCATAAACTCAGAAGTGAATTTGAATCAGCCTGAGGAGCTGACGGAAGAGGAAGATCTGAGGAATCTTCTAGTGATTGAGGGAATTCAGATATTCCTACCATTTTCCCAAGAGGAGGCAGAAATCTGTGTTGCAGATGCAGCAACAACAGAAGCAGGACAGCTAGCTGAGACTGTCAAGGAAGAATTGAGGTAGATATCTAAGGCTACCCAAGAAGAAAAAGGGAATGAACATTCTAAGGAATGGCTCGATACTTTCAGCCAGGAAGCTGAAAAGAAGGAAGTTGCAGCACTGAAGCTAGCAGCAAAAGAAGAAAAAGAGCAGGCAGGCAGATTGATCACTCCATGGGAGATGGAGCTAGAGATGCTAGAGGATTGGTTGAACAATCCAAAGCCAGCAGGAGAACTGGCAGAAGTTGAGCTGTCAGAGAAGGTGACTGAACAGCGGGTCAGTCAAGAGAAGACTGTAGAGATAAACTTTGTAGCAGGGTGGCAAGTTAAGGCCACAGAAGAAGATGATGAAGATGAAGATGGCATGGGAGATCACAATGATCTGTCCAATTGCAGAAAATTTTTGCAGTTGGGGAGACTGCATGAACAGGGCCAGCCACTAGAGCAGCTGGACGAAGTGATCGAGGAGGTCAGAGAGTTGATGATCAGGTCAGCAGAGACTGTCAGCGAGGAGAAGCTGGGCAAAGAAGCAGAAGAAGAAGCAGCAGCAACAACAAAAGCAGGGAGATGGAGCAGATGAACAACTCCAAAAATTTGTTTGGGATCTAGGAGGATTTCCAAAGCTGAGAGAGGAAGCTCATGAGCAAGAGCTCATGAATTTTGTAGCTGAGAAGTATGATGCAGGAGCATCTCTCCACGTCATCCATCCATCCAGCTAACCACGTCAGTGCGTGCACTCAAGGTTGAAGAGAGGCGCAACCCTCATTTTCAATTTTGAATTTGAATGTAATTTAATGTCTTAGGCTACTGAGTCGTGAAGCCGTGCTTTGCACAGGCGTAGAGTAGATAGGCCTTTAATGCTTTGAAGGATGAGATCTAGATCGGATTCTGGACTAGACAACCCATTCAATGTAATTGAATAGGGTAGGTAGATTGGAGGGAAGAGCTTGAAGAGCCCCGTCATGTAAAAGATCAATTTCGATCTCATTTTGGTAGTAGTTAGAGTATGCATGAGAGAGAGCGAGTGTGAAAAGAGAAGGAGCGAGACTCTGTTAAAGTCTGAGCTCAGGAACACCTTGTAAAAACAGGCATTTTATTAATACAAAACAACAGTTTTTCCTGCAAGTATTTATGTGTTGTGTGAATGTCTATGAGTGTTCATGTTTATGATGTAGATGTATGCTAGGCATTTGTAGGAGTTGTTTGATTTTCAGGCTTGAGAGGTTCTTTGTGGTTTCATGCCAGGAGGGCGTGACATAGTACTGCGGTCTCTGAATACCAGTGCATATATGCACTTCTGAACTCTGCGGATTCAGACAAAGGCGTGCCAGGTGGGCACAAAAGATGAAATCAACAATTCAAGGAAGACATGTGAGGTTGTTGAACACCTCAGGAGGCAAGGCTATGGAGAAACACAGTTGCAGACATAATCTCTAAGGAGTTCTGTAAAGCTCTGTCAGGTGGGCATCGATCAGGTGCAAGGAATGCACAGAGGAAGAACTCTGATGTGAGTTCAACTGAAGTCAGAATCACTAAGGATTATGAGAGCTCTGTCAGGAGGGCATTGAGCAGGTGCATAGGGTGCACAGGAGAGAACAGAATTGTTGGATGTTCTGTAAGAAGATACTCTGCCAGGTGGGCATTGAGTAGATGTGCAGACAGGCACAGAGAGGAAAAGAACTCTTTGAGTTCTGGAAAACATAAGCAGAGTCCACTTAAGGATCTTCGCAGGGTTGTTGAACACCCTAAACACTCAGCAAGAGGTTGCTTGAGCAGGGGATAGCCAGGAGGGCATCCAAATTCTCCATCTGAGTGAGAAGGAAGAAGGAATTATTTTCCTTAGAGGTCTAAGTCCCAGAGAAGCTCAAAAGGGACAGCAATTTGGTTGCAAAGACTCTGTAGGAGTGCAGAAGTCAGAATCCTTCAAGGATACGGGACCAAAACTCAGGAGGAGTAGCGTTTCATGCGCGCAGGCGAGGATTCAAAGTTGTGAAGCTCACAGAGAAAAGAAACAAAGGTCGAGGCCTTTAAACATTTGGAATTCTTCCAAGTGTTGGAAGAAAAGTGCCAAGGCTCAGCAGGAGCAATAGTTGTCGTCGGATCAGCCGAAAAGATCTGGACCGTTGAAGGTTTCCACGTCCAAGAGTTGGTATAGGAGGAGCGCACAGGAGAAATGATCTAAACCATCAGATCTTGAGCGAAGAACCCGATAGCTGTTGGATCTATCAGGAGCTGCACGAGGTTTAAACCCTTACGCATAGAGCAGCAGAAGTGAAGTCCCGAAAAGGTTGGAGATCGGGATATCGGCATTCGGGAGTTCGGGAGTCCAGAGGACGAAAGTCCGAGAACTCGACATCAGAAGTCCCGAAGAGGTGAGATTAGATCTGAATTGTTCGTCTGGGAGCGGACACGTGTCGCGAGATCACCCATATCGAGGATTCATACATCAAGGTTCAGAGAAGGAAGTCCTTGACTTCGCGAGTGGTGAAGTCGCGAGAAGATCGGGACCGTCCATTTTAGGAGGACAGGTGGTAGATCTCTAGGAATCTCGCGAACTCGGAGGTTCGCAAGGTGAGAGCCCAGGATTTGGGTGCTCCAAGTCGGGAGTAGTGAAGTCACGAGGAGCAAAGACATTCGTTGGATTCGGGTCAAGGGAGGACAGTTGGATCAGAGCCTCATCGCGCGTTTCACGTATTCGAAGGTTCAAAGGTTTATAGGACCTTGTCTCGAATTCAGAAGTTGCGAAGTGCCGAAACGCGAGGCACGAGTGTGGGCACGTGGCAGAACTTCAAGGTGGGGCCGCGTGATTGACAGGTGGACACGCATCGCTTGGAAAAAGGGAGTCAATGCTCCGTTGACTTCTCGTGTCTCGTGGATTCACGGAGTAAGAGAATGGCAGCTCTACCCTTTGGTTTGCGAAGTCGCGAGTAGCGAGAACGCAAAAGGGAAAATAAATATCGCTTCTCGGGGATTCGTGAAGGGAAGGTGCCAAGGCTGGATGCTACAACTCGCGAAGCGACGAGTTGCGAGAGGTACGGAAGGAAGGTCAACCTTTGCTGACTTTTAAGTCTCGAAGGTTTGCACGGGAAGAGCACAGAGATTTAACCCTTCGACTTGCGAAGGTGCGAGTAGCGAGAGGAGCTAGCGTTAAGCCTAGCCGGCGGTCGCGCGAGTAAGGCACTGACAGAGGAAGAGCCATACCCGTATCGGCATTTTGGGTATCACGAGATTTGAAAGGAAGAGTCAAGAGCTTGGACTCACGAACTCGTGAGATCGCGAGTTACGACAAGTGACTTTGGGTTTGGCCCTTGGTCATAGCGTTGTGGTTGCTTGGGGAGATAGGAGCTCGCGCCTAGTACTATTCGTACAGGGGAGTTCCCGAAGGACCTGTGGATCAATAAACTGGAGATTCCAGCAGAGAATCGAAGAGCCACTTCGGCTCAGGGAAGTGAATGAACGAGCCTTAAGATCGAGAGGTCGCGCAAAGACTCTGTCGAGGCAGAGGTGGCAGTCTGCGTCAGCGATGCATACTACTATACAATATATCTTGTTATTCTTACACGCTTGAAACAACTACAAATGTTTATCATGAATTATATATATATATATATATATATAAACAATAAGTTAATTTTACAATAAAGCTAAATGCAAATCAATCTGTTAACAAATGAATTAATGGTATTCTATTAAGCATCGAGAGGAAGAGATAAAATCTAGAAAAATGAAAAAATAAATCAAAAATAGAATATGCTTGAAAAGTCCAAGTGAAGATAAATTTACAATACTATCATATAATGAAATCACATTGACTTAGTGTAAGCTTTCACTCACATAATATATTTTTCTAAATGTTTATTAATATTTTTTTTTAAATATTGATGAATTTATCATGACATGGTCTTATACATATTCAAACTCGTTTAATAATTAAAGGCTCTTTTTTAAAAAATGGCTTAATTGAAAGAAATATACATACACTTTTATTAGGTCTTACTGAAGTCCAAGACTATAGCATTCTCATTATTGACCATCCATTAGTTCACCTTAAGACTACAAATATTTTTCTTGTTGTATGTTGTACATATGCTTACCAAAATAAGCATTTTTTCATAATATTTAAATTACTTTTAGCACACACACTATTGGCTAACCAATTAGACATCTTATTGTAGACCAATAACACAATGTTATTTTCCAATCTTAGGTTATATCTAAGTTTTGAATATTCGAACTCCCACACTATGAATTTTTTTTTTCAATCTTAGATAACCTAGGTTTGGAGTTTTAATCTTACATAACTAGGGCATCTATTCAATGAGGTAATTAAATTCATGTTAGTGGAATAAATTCATGTGATGTCATATATTGGATGCAAAGTGAAATGTTGTCACGCATTTGTTTTTGAATAATCTTGTAACACAATTTACAATTATATTAGTTGTTGACTCTTCACTATGCAAGGCGACATTACGATTACATCTTGCCTTGTTGGTTTCTAGACTGAAAACCATTGTTCGAGTCTTTTTTGACAAGGATAAGTTGCAAAAAGGACATAGAAATGACATCATGGTCCTTTGTTTTCCATTGTTCATAGTGTTAGAGGTTTAACTAGGGAACAACCTTGCATTCTTGTTTTCATGGTTGGGGTTTAGCCTAGCCCTCCACTCTCTATCCTTGTGAGTGACTATCATACTCCACTAAACAACTAAATTTTGAAAAGTATAGTCTGACCTATTGGAGGCAACGTGGTATGCCAGAGAATCGGAGAAGCATATGTTAGTATGTTGCAGATTATGATTGCACACATAGAGAAAGACATTCATTAGTGTTTTAAATTCAGTCTCCTTTGGAGATAGGAGTTATGGAGGAAGCTAGCAAGGGTTTTTAGGAGGAAATGCCAGAAGAAGAAGAAAAAGAATAAGTAAATATGCCAGTACAACTTATTAAACCAAGTGGAGATGTTGCACAACAAATGAGTAAACTATGGGATCCAGAAATGTTGCAGACAACAACAAGGTAGCAACAAAGCAACAAGATGAATTGTGAGAAATAAAATAGGATTTGGGATCCATGGTGACATCAACAAATGAAGACTCATGATCAAGAGATCATGAACATTTTTAACCTTGGGAGTCTGATGCAAGAGAATTTTACCCCCAAGATCATCCTTGTTGATTAGACCTAGGGTTCTTCACATTTACTAAGGGAGTGGGTTCCCTAAGCATGAATTAATGTTATTTCTTTTTCAATTGAGTTCCAGAAGTTTCATATGAGATAATGTTTGTTGATTTGAGTTTAATTTTAATTTAATCTGCCTTGGCTTAGCATATCTCGAACAAATAGAGACCTAGAAATTAGGGATAGTTGAGGACATTGTGGATCTGAGCCTAGGCATTAATGCCGAATTTAGAGAGTGTGTTTAGGGTCTAAGACTAATTGAACAGTTTAGACATTTCCCTTTATAAATTGTAATCCTACGAGCATCAAGGACAGGGGATGTGTGTATCGAGATAGAGAGTGAGGGGATTGAGTGTGTAGAAGGCCAAGTATGGTCGACAACCCAATTGAAGGCGGAATGAAAGTAAATCAGGCCAAGGAGACAACAAGGGCCTGATGTAATTATACACATCTTATATATATATATATAATCTCGGCAAGTGATAACCGCTTTTGTGTAGTATTGGATGGAAGATTGAGTAGTAACCCATTTGTGTACGACATTGTCTCTTGATTCGAGTGTTGTGTAGGTAAAGCGATCATGATTGGAGAGCGGGAAGGAATTGCAATTGAATTCCTTCGAGAGCATGCTAAAACACTTCATTACGGTCGGGGAATACGAGAGTCATTGATCGTTTATCAACCCTAGGGATCAATGATATTCATTTCAACACTGAATGACCAGGATAAAGAATTGTGTGTAGAAGGACAAGAGATCTTAACCATCAGATCTTCGTCAGGGAAAACCTTTGACAAAAAGACACAAAGATGAAGTTGAGTGTCGAAATTCCGGGGACTTGAACATGTAGGCATTTAGTGCTTGGTTGTGTGCATTAATTGGAAGAGCGCTTGGCTCTTAAGGTGTTGAAGGCACCAAAGTCAAAGGAGTTGGTGACGGATCTGAACAATAGAGACCTGCGAAAGGAAATGGTGAAGTTAATATGAACTTCACGGGAGGATGAAATTAAAGTGAGGTTGATAATGTAGACTCTCAGGTGATCGAAACTAAGAATTGATTGTCAAGTTTTAATAATGCCATGGACTTGTTGATTACATATGTGGGTGCATTACCCACATTTTTGAGGATCGAACCCACATAAAAATCAATTCAAAGGACCTTATTTTCTTATCTTTCATCAATATGTATCAGAGCGAATTCAAAAGTTCTTTGAAAGGGAATTGGACATTGCAGAAATGAGGGTTGTGGAGATCACTACGGAGAGGATACAGAGCCGAGATGAAGTTCAACATAAAGAATCCTGAGAAGATTGTGCAGACAGGCAAAAAAAGGAATTGGATACATAATACCTTGGTGGGTTATTGCAGAAGCATTTTGAGACACACCCTCTACAAAGGCACCCATAAATGAGACACTACAATCCCTTGTATATCATGAACCCCATGCCCAAAAGTATTTCCCCCATCCACTTCATCTTCTACACATGGATTAGAGGGGGGTCTTCGTGGGATGCTCCTTGACTTAGGGGATGATTCACCCAATAGGTCACTTTGTCAACCCTCCCATATTGGCAAGTTGCATAAGGTTTTTGAGAACTTGTTTAATTTGATGAGGTGGTTTTTGATGCACATGCTTAGATGACTATTTTATTGATTTGATTTACTTATCATGATATGTTTGACTTGAGATCCTTGGAGGGCATATTCATTGTCTTTGCAGGACCTTGCTTGATGGACAGTTTTGAAGGAACAAGCCTAGCTTGGGCTTCCTTGGGGCACGAATCCCACATGATGGATACCATGACCCACACACCGGGCGATAATGATAGCCTTTGCAGGCTTGAGAGACACTTTGTATGACCTCACCTATCCCCTACAAGCCCAATGTTTTACCTTTGGAGGCCAAAACATCACTTATAGAGGGCTTGACGTCTCCCTAGGGCTAGAGTTGGTGTGGTGGTGTGGTTGACATGACACTTGGAACCTTATAGATAGAGAGAGGCCTTGGCTTGATGGAGGAGGCCCTAGCGCATGAGAACAAATCCTTTGGAGGCCCAAAAATTCGTCCCCAAGCTCAATGTCCACCTAAAAGTGCCAAAACCATCATCCTGAAGAGGGATGATGTCATATTAGGATTTGTTATGTGCATTTTTTAAAAGTTAAATTTGAATTTATGATGTAAATGGGTAAAATAAGGGTTGTTGACCCCTTATTTTGTGGTTTACCTTAAATTTAAGTGGACAAACACTTTTAGGATATTTGTATAAATAGAGATCCAACTCTTGTCATTTTATCATAACATTCTCACTTGGAGAAAGGCTCCTTAGATGAAATTTGCGCCCTATTTGGTCAACTTTACCTATATCTCTTTGCTACTATCTCTTGTGATGATTCTTCTTGTCTATTGAATGAAGAAGTAAGGCACTATCTTTCTTGGAGGCTATTTCTTTCTTTTATGGTGGATTTTTCTTGGTTAAAAAAAGTTTATCTTGTTAATGCTTGGACTAGGTAAGGAATCTCTCTTGTTATTGCTTCTTTTCTTGGCTGCAAGGTTGTTTGTTAATATTTTGGGAAGAATAAGTGAATACAACCCCACTAATCCCATCATAATTGTCTTGAAATAATGTTTTTCACAAGGGGATACTAGGAAAAGTAAAGGGTTGCACCCTCCTAGGTTTTTTCCTAGCTAGTTTAGTTTTCCTTGGGGAGTAAAAGGGCTTACATCCCAAAGGAAATAGCACAAATAACTCTCTCTCATTTAAAAGACTCTATAACCCAATAGTTAAAGGCACTAATCTCTTGCATAGAAGAAATAAAATCATTTCATTGGGATACGTGGAATCATGAGATATTGAAATTGTTTAAATTGGAGTATTTTCTATATGCTTAAGGCTAGCGAACGCCACTAGGGCATATTGTTTCTCCAAGTATTTATTAATTTTGTAATAATGTTATTCTACAGTCATTAGGGTTGCAACAAAACACTTCATAAATTTCAAATTCACTTGTTTTTAACCGTCGAAATTCTCTAGAAAGCTACAAAAATAATCTACTAGTTGTTGTGCTTCTTTTGGGTTCTTTACTTGCAAGTTTTGGTGGTTGGAATTTTCAGTTCTAGAAATTGTATGTTATAGACATAAGGCTGCAATTATATCTCTTCAATACTTGTACCTAACATCCTTTAATTGTTGCTAAAAGTCTTGTGCTATCATACTTGAGCTTCACTAATAATTGCTAGCTAATATCTTGCATATTTTCTTGGATTTTAGTGACTTGTTCATCAACGCTTTTTATGAATTCATTGCTGATATATATCACAATATATTGATACTAATTGGGGAAAGAATCTTCACTTTATTATCCATTATATTATTGGGCTTGTATCTTGTGTTTTCTTGTGTATCAGGCAGGTTGAACAATCCTCCACAGGTACTCAAGCACTTGGCAACCATTGACCATCTCTGAGACTCATTCTTGATCCATCCTCCACTCAGTAGTTTGACCTATAGGGGCTTCACTTCCATAACCTCACTTTCCATCTCATTCCCCCCTAAGTTCACCTGATATTCCTCCCTTGTGTTGGATTCATCCTTCACTAAAGTGAGGGGAGGGTTTATCTAAGGTGACAATGGGTATACTCTCCCATAGTTATCTCAATCTCGTGGATTGGGTCAGACTTTTCCCAACCTACAATTTGTACGATAACATTTTGGCGTCGTTTCCAGGGGGATTTTAAATCATCTTCCATGCCCTAACGACACTTTGGAAAACTATCCCAAAGCCTTCCCCTATTTTTCCTAGAGGCTCCACCTGAGGGAAGTTCCCTCTCCCATTTTCTTTGATGATTTTTCTAGGTTCATTTAGCGACTCCACAAAAAAAGAACCCACATTTCCCTAATTTCCCCCTTTTCATCCATTAATGAGCCTTGATCTCATCTAGAGACTCCATTGAGGTCTCTTTTCAGTCAATGGAATTATGGCACCATGGGATGAAACCTTTCCCAAATCTTGTCATGTATCGAGGAAGGCACATTTTCATATGCAAATGGAAAATTTGCTAATGAAGTTTGTTGAGCCACTCATGAATCTTGTAAAAAGGTTATCTCAAAAATCTATTGAAGAACTAGCCCTTGAGGATGAAGAGATGCTTGAAGGACATATATATGAAGAAAGTTACCAAGAAGATCCCGATGAAGTTTCTCATGTTGAAGATCCAGAAGAGACATTTGTATCCATGCTCCCACTTGATGAAGTAGAAGTGCTTATATCTACCCTTCCAATTGTTGAAGACATCCAGGCCTCTGTTCCTTTTTCACATCAAGAAGAGAACATGATGAGTTGTAACCCTTTCCAAGATCTTTAGGATATTTTATTCCATGATTTTGGAAGTGAAGAAGTATTAGAAGAACCCTTGGATGTGACATGATTTTTGGTAAAAACAAACAAACCGTTATGTATTAAGAATTTAACCCATTCTGGTCAAGAGATGATGGAGGGGAATATCCATAAAGAGAAAGAATAATTTTAATTAGGTACAACATGTTGAGAAACCTCATGAGACATCGTTATCTTTTTTCCCACTTGATGAAGGTCAAGTTTTCCAACCTTGTTTTCCTCTTGCACATGAAGTTGAAGAAGCAACTAGTCTTAATGATGAAGAATTTGAAGATCCAATTGAAGTTGTCCTAACCTATATTCCTCCTGCACGAGAAGACAAAGAGATGGTCATTTTCAATAATAATCATGGTCTTATAAAAGAACCCTTGGATATGGTTGATGAGCATATAGACACTTTCATACAAACTGGAATATGTAGATGGGATGTTGGTCATTTCATTTTTTATAGAGACCCCATTTACACCATTGAGGTTGATTCTCGTGCAAAATGGATTGAGTATGACATGTCCCCATATACTCACGATTATTCTTAGTCATCCTTCAAACTTGTTATTATTTACCTTTTGGGGATAAAGATTTGTTCTATGGAGGTTTCCAACCACCTTTTCGCTCAGACTTTGATGGATACAAGATCGTGGTCATCTAAGAGAAGCCAAATATTCACATTGCAAAGCGACAGTATTTTTGTCCTAAGGTGTTTTACAAGATGAAGGGGCAACAATTTTTCGGCAGCAAGAAGATTTCTTCCTCTGAACATGAGGTTATCCCTTACCTCTTATCTTTTTTCTCTGGGAATCCATGTAGTCTGCTTCTGATCTCTCATCTCATCTCAGTATTCAACAAGTAGTGGACATTTATGCACAGGTGAAGATGAACCATCATCTATATACGGTAGTCCTATTCAAAGATGGGTTGATTAAGCTTGTGGCTATCACTTTAGGAAAAAAATTCCTAGATGATTAAGCTTGTGGTTTCTCTTTTAAGGAGGATCTCCTCCATCCCACCAATCTCCACGAATTTCTTTTCATGATTGATTATATGTCTATTTATGCTCATAATTATTATCTGTTCAACTTGTCTTTTGGTACTACATGATTTAGCAAAAGGGGAGATACCTTTATGAAATGATGGACAGGGGATTGCACTAGTTGTATCACTTCACTTGACATCACCTATCGCCTGATCTCGCTTTCTTGCATTTGTATATTGAATTATCATAATAGCTTAGTCACATTTCATCTTTGGTTTTCATTTTTATTTACTTGCATTATCTGATTTACATGCTTCTCTTTTTCATCATATATATAAAAAAATACAAAATCTTCTTTTCTAAAATAGTTGTCAATTTTGGTTTTGATTATATGGAGAAAGGATGAGTAATCCATCCTACACTTAACAATTTGATGTTTCATTGTGTGTAGGCACATCTCTACAAGGAGATGTTGTGATTCTCATGCACTCTACAACGAGTACATCTCCCCAAGAAGGAGCAAGATGTTATCCCCATTTTCTAGGGATAACTAAGGAGATGATGTCTTGATGCCCTCAGGTTGTAGACATGGAGTACTGAGAGACAGATGGTTAACAATGTCCACTTGCAAAGACAAAAGCCTACCTCACCACAATAACTCTGAGATTCATCACGATGGTATCCGTCGCACCATCTTGCTTCCGAATGACATTGTGTATTACTCCATGACGTACAAGCCATGTATTATGGTGAGTGTCACTTCAATATTTGAGGCATTTGAGTTTATTGCATTTACAAGTTGTTTTTGATTATGTAATGTCTTCTTGGAAGCTATGCTCTTTTCTTTGTTTCACCTTGGTGGTTGACATTAAGCCCTAGTAAGTGGTGACCCTTAGGGATAGGTTTTTTACTGGGGGGTCCCATTAAAAAGTCATCATACCATTCCCCATCATACTCACCACTTTCCACACTCCATCCCCTCATCTCTTTATTTTTTAGGATTTTTGGGTGCACTGACCCAAGAAGGGATTGTCTCTCATGTCATAGAAAGAAGGGGATGAATGCTAGAGGTTTGTAGCTAGAAAAAAAAAAAAAAATCCAATCATACACCTTCTAGATGCTCCCCAAGGCATCTTGAGGACAATGAAATGTCTCTCATAAGAAACTGATCGGCTTTGTGAAAAGTAACAAATGAAAAAATTCCAACCAAGGTAGAGCATGTGTGGGCAATGGTTTTCATGCTCAGGTACCAGTCCCACACATTGTCTTCAACTTGGGGAAGCATAATGTGACCAAGGTAGAGTCAAGGTGGACATTTTTTTTCATGCTTAGGTAGAAACCCTACCTTGGTTTCAAGAAACATCTTAAAATAAAAAAAAGGCAGTAAATGGGCTTGGAAAAAGGATGCATTGAAAATGAAGGTGCAACACACCCTCTACAAAGGCAACCATAGATGAGACACTACGATCCCTTGTATGTCATGAACCCCATGCCAAAACGTCTTTTCCCCATCCACTTCATATTATACACATGTCTTAGAGGGGGATCCACCTAGGAAATACTCCTTGACTTAGGGGATGATTCACCCAATAGGTCACTTTGTCAACCCTCCTAGACCTAAAATTCACAAGTTGCATAGGGTCTTTCTGTGTGAACTATACCTTCACAACTTCATCCTAGAAGAAATCAGAAAAGAGAACCCGAATCCATTCACTAGGGATATCTTGTTTCAAGCCTTCTCATCTTTTGTCAAACATCAAACCAAGTGGGCTAAAGCACATAAGGTTTTCATGAAAAGGGAGAATGGACTAGACCTATGGATCAGAGGGAAACCTACTAAATTCTTTGATACCATTATGAAACACAGAACATTCATGAAGAGGGAGAAGGTTTTGGAATCTTTAGCCCCTATCCATAGACATGATGGACACACAGGTCTACAGTATTTTGGAGATTTTAAAGAAGAAGCCATTTCTGCTACCAACTTAAGATGGAATGTCTCTTCAAATGAAGTCAAGAACAGGGAACCATTTGGTTTCATAAATTTTCAAGCACCCACTTTTAGGTTAGAGAGGTATGCCAAAATTATCATGAATGAAGGGCCTTCCTAGATTGGATGCAGGTACAGTCCTCCCATTATTTGGTATCCTCCAAAGGGTTATCAGAGTGATTATGAAATTCGTAAGAAAATGGAAGATGTTTCTTTTGGAGAGCTTAAAGGCAAGCATGGGTTCCGAAGACCTAGAGAAGAGACCTCGGGTAAATTATTTCCAAGGTGGAGATTGTTGAATAGGTGACAACAATATGACAGATTGAGAGTTCAACCATTTCTCGCAGTTTTAATTTTGTGCAAAATTTCAACCATTATTTTGGCTCATGAACAGTGGGACGTGATATATACATGTGTATCCCGTAAAGGAAATGAATAGAGTTGTAATCATGTTGGGTTATTATCTAATCTTTAACACTAAGCACTAAGAATACCATGTTCCTTGCTCATGGATATTCTCTATGTGATTTGTGTTATGTTTGTTGTAACTCTTTGTATCTAGTTTATTGTGCATTCTCTCTACTCTGTTTCCCAACATTCACTCCATCTGGATCACTCAAATTAGTCTAATATGGCTTTCATTTTGTTCAAATCGAACCCAAATTAGTCTAATATGGCTTTCATTTCATTCAAATCGAACCTAAATTTCTCTAAATATTACAAATTCAATTTCTTACATTTGATATTTTTTTTATTCCATGTTTATGAAATTTTATTACAAGGTTGAAAAATCTATTTTATAAAATTATATATAATATAAAAAAATCGACTAAAATCGAGCGCTTAGCTCTTTTATTTCAAGGATAATGGCTCTTGTTTCTATACAGCCATTATAACATCCCCATCCACCCAAGTCAAGGCTTGCTACTACAATTTTGCTCTGTTCAAGCTCTGATATAAAGTTGTAACGTACCCAGCCACTCACAAGCCGGGAAAGCTAACCACAAGTCCCTTCTCTGGACTAATTCGAACCCTGCTCAAACTTTAGATAGCAAGGATGCATGAAAGGTTCACATTTATTGATCAATATTCATGCAAAACATAAAAACAATGAAACATACGACATGCACAACCATAACCAGCAAGAAATCATAATCTAAATACATCGAATTCAACGATAAATAAACACACAACAGAATAAATAATACACAGGTAAATAATACCATGACAGCGAGAACATATATTTTATAAAAGAAAACCACCAACTGGTTGCAGACCAAGGCCGTTCCACCCAACTATAGACAATGTTGTTCCAAGTCTCAACAACAAGGTCACCCTCGAGCCAGGGCTATGAATCCAAAAGGATGGTTCCAGAGTGCTACTCGACTTCTCAAACCAGAAAGAACTCAATCTCTCACACGCTTCCCAACACCCACAACAATCCAAGTACCCAAATCTCTTCTACCTAGTCTCCACAACTCAAGAGAATGTTACCCCACCCTTCTCTACCACGCAATCCCTCAGTCAGTCCTTCTCCTTCCAGGGCTATAGTGCAGCTAGTCCAGAATCTCCATGCTGAGACTCTCAAACTCGCAACTATGAGAAAAGTTGGACACAGACAAGGCATCTCAGACATGCAGGTCTTCATTCATGGCCGGATTACACCAGCAGTCTCTACAACCAACAAAACAACGATTGTTCTTAAACAATTTGTTTCCCCTTCCCAAGCCAAACGCGATTCAGGAAGACAAGTGCGGTGAGAGAGTGATTGCAGTGAAGTCTCTACGAGAGGTGTGAACAATGAACAGGTGTTACACATTATTTTCGTCATCCCTATGATCGTTAATGATGTAAACCTATCTATTGCCTTTAGAGGGGTCACAGTGGCCTGAGTTCCTGAAGAGAGAAGGAAGAAGAACTTTTCCTGAGAGAAGAAGTTGCATTTTCCTATG